>NGKI01000011.1:1662741-1694257 GCA_002162615.1 Myriosclerotinia duriaeana | reverse complement strand
ACCCATCCATCCATCCATCATAATATTAAAGGTATGTAAAAAAAAACCCCCAAGCTTTTTGCATAACAAGACATGTGAACATGTGCATCATCCATCCCATCGTGCATTAAAAAAGTCCAGTTCGTTCGTAGAAGAGAAAGAGAGTAGAAGAAGAAAAGCGCGCGCAAAAAAGAAAAAAAAGAAAAAAGAAAGAAAAAAAAAAATAGGAAAATGATATCCCAGACAAATATACAACATACAGCATTCCTTCCCTCCCTTGCACTTCTGGCCATTTCATGATTCTGTGGGTAACCGCATCAATCGTTGAATCTATTCAGACCCCTCCCTTCAATTCCCCGACACCACAACACCCACAACACAGCCTGCACACGACTCAAACTCTCCTCAACTCTAACTAGTAGCAGTCTTGGTCCCCTTAACCGCCAAGCCAACCCCCAAACCCACTCCCAACGCAATGGCCAAGATGATAATAAGCGTAACCAACAAACACCACCACTTTAGTCTATTTCTACGTCTCGCATGTTCGTTGGCCTTGTCGATTTCCGTATTTCCTCTATCGACATCCTCGGCGGTTTTGATGGCATTTTGTTCCGTGTGTTCGACGACGGGATCTTGGGCTTCGACTATCTGTGCCATGTCGGCGAACATGGCTGCGAGATCGGTGAGTGTACCTTCGATGCGTTGGAGTTCGTTGTGACGGGCTCGTACGGCTCCGAGGACTGACGAGGCTTGACCGGATCGGTTGGATTTGAGCTGTGGGGTTTGTTAGTTTGGTTTTCTTATGATGGGTAGAGAATTGAGTTTTGGGAGCGCAAAGAGAGAACATAGAAATATATGCAGGACAACATACAGCCGTTTGAAAAACACCCTCGGAACCCCAATCCATCTGACTAGCTTCCTCGACCTCCGCCTCCGTAGCTTCAGGATTAACAATACGATATTGTCTTCCGATCTGACGTCTATACTCATTTCGATAATTCAATTCTTCTTCCCTATACTGTTGCAATGCCTGTTCGAAATCCGTCTTCAATCGCTTAGCTTGCGTGCTCTTGATTCCCTTGGTACCATCTTGCGTCTTGATAGCATCGGCTTCCAAATATTTGATTTGATCGCGGATCTGCGTATTTTTGAGTTGGGTTTGTGTGACGAGATTTTCGAGGGAGGCGGAGGAGGAGGAATCGGGGGACGAGAGGGCGCGTTGGTGGAGCGTAGCGATTTGCGATATGTTGGAAGAGAGGGATCGGATTTCGGATTTGGCGTAGTCGACGCGGGTGAGGAAGTCTGGTTGGGAGAGGACGTGGTTGCTGGGTGGTGGAATGGCGCCGGGTGTACCGGAGGAATAATTGGAGGCTTGGGAATAGTTTGACATTTCGTGAGTGAGTCCTGGTTGTCCATGTTGTTCTTGTTGAGCTAGATTATTCTATGATGGTGTTAGTATTTATGGATTCATTTGCGCATGAAATGTGACAATAAAGAGGGAATGAGTATGAAATTGAACTCTGCTTACACCTCCACCATAACCAGCTTCAGCAGCGCCCGAATTCTGATACGGGTTTCCCCCAACACCGGAATATTGTTGAGTGTACGACATATTGAATGAATCAATTGATGCAAATATCAATACTTTGAATTTGATTCTTTGCGATCAAAATGATAAAAAAAGAATTTCGGTAGATGATATGTCGTTGTTGGAAGGAAGAAGGAAAGGTTTTAGTCTTGTTGTTGTGGTTATTAGGTAGGTAGGTAGACCGTAGTCGAGAACGGTAAAAGACCCAGGGTCGAATGACGTTAGTATGTGAAATTTAGCCTTAATGAAATTATATATTATTACTGGTAGGAAAAAGCTGAGGGGAGAAAAACAAAATTAAATGTTTGTTTTGATCTTGTTTGATATTATATAAAGTAATGGATAGCTTTTCAAATTTTAATTTTAAATTAAATATTAAAAAGATTTTTTTTTAATAAATTAATTAAAAGTTCTTTTTCTTTTGTATTATATTTATATAAGTATAAGAATGATTAAAAACTATAAGTTACATATACCTCGTACTATACTACTCTACTAGGTGATGAACCTTGCCTATTATTAATCCTGTGATTCCTGTCAAATGTCAAATGTCAAACATCAATGAAATTAATTAATTATTGGCCCTTTTTTCTTTATTAGTTCATCCAATACCGCAGTTGGAATCAGCCTTTCAGCCACGGATTTTTGAAAGTGTCATTTTAAAGTTACATAGGTACCTAATATACGTACGTACTAAACAAACAAACAGATGGATGTCTAAGCGAAGATCTGAAGGCTGTGAATTACATACTACCCACTTACCTATAAAATAAAATGCCCATCCAGATCGGATAGTCGGGTCTATTAAAGACCATTAACGAATCATTGAGTACCTAGGTACGTACCTAATATAATAAGTATGTAGGTAGGTAGGTATACACATCTACTGACTACTGGAAGGGATCTAGTGATTCTATCCCATCCTTCAATACGAAGATATACGAATATACCTAAGTAAATACTAGGTAGATAGGTATTCGGCTTCATCAAATCCCGACTGACTATCTGTACGCGTCTTATTTATTTGCTTGTCCACGGATTGTTGCGCATTCCATTTATTATCCGGCATGTCAATCAATCGCCTGCCGGAAAATAAACTACCTGCTGAGCCTCCCTCTCCTAGCTGTACCTAGGTATTGTGTTTTGCCTTTGGGGTCCTTTACATACTGCGTACATCATGTCCTGTCCACCTTCCCTAAGAATTATCCGCTAGTTGGCATTCACATGACCGATAATACTCGCTCCATTTACCATCCCACCCCATATCATCATCATGAATCATCAACCATGAATCACGATACAATCACCATACTAATAATATTAGACTTCACACTCAATGTCACTCATACCGGTACGGTACATCGAAAACAAGGTCTAGCGATCCCAAGATACTATCCCCCCTCCTCCCCCCCCCCTTGAATAAAGGTTAATAAATCTTAGACTTGAAGTAGGGCAAAAAAAAAAAAATATAACCATTATTTCCAGGGGGGGTGAGGGGGAGAGTATCAAACGAGACAAAAATCATACAACACCTGGGCATTTATTTACTTCGTATGAATCAATCACACATTTGGTACGTGCTATTATTACCTACCTATCCTCATTTCCTGCAACGTCTTGCATAGCGGCGGGGTCCCCTACCGGTAATCCATTGACATGAGCTTGAGCTTAGGACTCAGGAGTGGAGGAAATCAGGATAAGCCCTAGGAGCGGAACTCCTCGACTCCACATTCGCATTCTCAAATTCACCGCTGGTTTTCTTCTCCGCCATTTCCACCATTTGATACCGACTGGGATTGTTAATACCGCCAAGTTATTTATTTTTATTTCCCTATCTAGGTATATTCACGACCTACCTACCCCGAGTAAAGAAAACCGTGTCAGGTCAAGATGTCACTTTGAAGCCCTGTGAATGTTTACACCATCTTGAACCAATAATATTCCGCGAGACAATATATATATATATACATATCTACCATACTATACTATATATACCTCTCGCCTCTCGCTCCCAGAACATCCAAACCAAGGGAATAAAACACAAGCCAGGCCAAACCAAATCGCAATTCAAGTAAACAAATAAACAACCAAGCAAGTTCTGTGTTTCCTATGCTTGTTCTCTCATCCTCCTCCTCATCCTCCTCCTCCTCGGCTCTTCAAGAATCCAAAAGCAAAAGTAAAAGAGTGACCATGCAACGCAAGTACCAAGTATATGTACTGCGAGCGCGCGAAATAACAAAACAAGGAGCATACATAAATGAGATAAAAATACAAATAAAATGAATAAACAACGAAAACAACATGCAGTGGCGTAAATGAAGGTACTCTGCGTTTCTCGTGACATCCGTGACATCCGTGATGGTGGTAAAAAAAAAGACCCCAAAACATGAGGGGGTGGTGGTGTAATGAATGGCGAGGTACCGGCGACTTATTGACCCAACATTAACATGTGAAATCAAAAAAAATTCCCATCAACCGATCCTCTAAATTCCAGAATCATCCTCAGCAAACAACTCCACCGGAACATAGGCATCCCAATTCGTGCACGTCTGATTGAAAATCGTCGCATCATTCATGCCAATCGCAATCTCGCTCTGCGACTCCACAAACTGCATGGCCAAGCCCTCGGAAGCATGCCACGCGATATGGCAATGAAGAAGCCACGAGCCGGGGTTGTCCAGCTTGAACGCGATGGCCAAATAGCCATTTCCCGGCAGCGCCGCCACGTCGCGACGGGGAGGATTGACGAGGTTGAAACTGGCGGGCGAAGTCGTGGCATCGAACATGGAGGCTTCTTGGGCGACGATGAAGAAATCGTGGCCGTGGAGATGGATGGGATGCCAGATGCCGAAGCCGGTTTTGTCTTCGATGACGTAGACGACCCATTCGTCATTGGCGTTTGTTTGGTCGAGGGAGACGACGTTGTATTCGGTGGGGAAGATGGATTCGTTGTTGAAGATGCGGAGCGTGGTGGGGTTGGCCCAGTCGAGCACGAGGGAGGAGGTGTTGATGGTCCAGGTGAAGTAGTTGGTGAATGCGAAACTGAGCTGTTCGTCGACGAGGGAGTAGTTTCCGACGTCCAAGGATACGTGGGGGGTGAGACTGGCAACAGGTTCATCTTCACAGGTGCCGCGGGGGGTGACGCCGACCGAGGTAGGGTCTGAGGTGCTGGAAGAATCGTATCGGAGGATACCTAAGAGGACGTTAGCGACTATAACCTGAATAGCAAGAACAAAACTATATACCTGTAGCATTTGCGGCGTTGGAATTGGTTGAGCAGGCGGTTCCCCAGTTACCGCGAATCCAGTAATCGCCAGCGGTAGCATTGGCTTCAACGATGACATCGTATCTTTGACCAATAGCAATGAGGAGAGTGTCGGTGGTGTATGGGACGATAGGAACAAGATCAACCGAGATGACAGTCAGAGTATGATTATCAATGGCGAATTCGAAGTGACCGTCAATTGCGACATTGATCAATCTCAATCTGTATTTCGTACCCTCGACGACAGTCAACTCGAATTTCTTGCCACCACCGACACAGTTAGCATCGGTAGAATCCGAGCAATCGAAGGTGTTGGTTCCATTGATCAAAGTGTTCTCAAGGGTTGGAGGACCGCCGGATTTAGCGGTATCCCAGAGTGTAAAGACGGATTGATGTGCCCAGTCTTGCAAAATAATGGCTCCTACATCCTCGTCATAGTCTGCAGTTGCAGGACCGTTAATGATCAAGGGACCGAGGAGTCCATCGGCGTATTGAAGAGTGAAGTGAGAGTGATACCAAGTGGTTCCATATTGGGTAGCTTGGAACTTGTAGGTCAAGCTATCTCCAGGAGCAATGGGACATTGAGTCACACCGGGAACCCCATCATACTCTAGACTTCCCTGTTGACGAATGCCGTGCCAATGAATGGATGTTCCATTATGTTCAAGATTGTTGGTCACATCTGTAGTCCACAATTAGTAAGTGACCTCCAGCAAAAGTATGACTGAACATGTCCGAAATTGCCGAGGACTTTCGGAGACTCATGAGATTGGAGACATACGGATTACAAGATTGTCACCCCAATCAGCAGTGATTGCAGGCCCAGGTACGGTTCCATTGAAGGTCAAGGCTGAGCGAGTATAGCCATCGAGGGTGACGGTCGAGTTCTCAACCGAAAGCCAGTATTCTGTATGTCAAGTTAGTAAAATAGATACAAAGTCTCAAGATTCGAAAAGCAATGAATTTTCTGAATGATTTGAATTTCCCAACTCATCTAAGGTCCCAAACGAATTCAAAACCCAAACCCATATCATTGTTGGACTGCAGTCCAGAGTGTTGGATAGACTGGTATATGAAAATGCGATATCACATACCTCTGGTAACTCCAGTACTAGGAGTAACATCATACCAATTGGTATCAATAGAGTAATTTCCCCAGCAGGATCTGGAAGTAGCCGTGTTTGCACAATTGGAAGTGGTATTCTGACGAGGAAAGATAGGTGAACGAATGGCTGGAAGAGCAGAAGCAGATGCTTGTGCAAAGAATGCCGTGAGGGCAGTAAAGACTGTAGAATGCTTCATGATTATGAATCAGAGAACGAAAGACAAGAAAGACTGTGGTCTCCAAAGGAGAAGTCGTAGAGAAAAGAGTGTGGTGAGGATGTGATAGAGGAGAAAAGAGTGTGATGAGGATGTGATGAAGTGTGAAGATGCGAATTCCATAGCGAAGTATCTCGACTTTATAGAAAAGTGAGGCCAGTGAATTCGGACCTTCCCGTCAGCTTCGTGTCCACCATCGCATGCTTGGAGTCGTCGACAGCATCTCGTCGAAGTTCGATATCATCATCTGATGTTCAGGTTCCTTGATGCTTTGACGCCGTGCTGAGTTACATTACACGGAGATGCATACGTACTCTCCCAGCCCATCGATGAACAATATGTCTACGAAAAGGTCGTGTTTGTTGCTATTGCCACGGCTTGGCGGACGAATTTGGTAAGATGGAGACATGGTGAGAGCTCGAGATCCATACTCAATATTGAAGAATTGAAGAGTTGGATATAGCTCCACGAACTCCAGATTTTACTAGCGCTATAAAAGATGCAATTAATAGAATCTAGCTAGGGGATGAAAGCAGTTCATGCCGAGGGGCGTGGAGACAGATCTAAAGATCATCTGCCGTTGAAACACATTAGCATTCGTCAATTCATCTTTGATAGAAGGAACATTGCATCTGAGTGTATTCAATGATCTGCGGCAATTTCCGTATCCCGGGGCTAGAGAGAAGACTCTGCTGGAATGGATTGAGCACAGCTCGGAAGATTAGTCCTTACAATGGGATGTTGTAAATTGCAAGGATTTCGCGTGGGGTTTTGCAAGCTATATCTCCCGTCAGTGGGTTTTCACCGTCCAGTAACTTCTGATAGTTTACACTGTAAGACTATTGCTTCCTGGTGACTGCATGTAAAATAGAGCTTTGCGTCTAAAATCACAGTCGGCCACCCTCGTAAAAATCCCCCTTGAAGCCCACAGCGGAAGGCTGCTTCCCCCGCCCAAGTGACATTTTTGATAACAATCGTGGAAGTGGAGATTGAAAAGTGGCTTTTTAGAAGATTGGGTTGGAAATAATGTGTATAGTGATCAATAGAAACGGTCCGTTTAAGTGGTCAAAAATGTTATGTTCATCCTTTACTGTAGTTTTAGTGTTTCACGTTCCTTACTTGATTCGTGGTCGTGCATTTTCACCATTCGGGTGCCTTACCGAGCTTAAAGGAAGAAGTCTTAAGCTTCAGGATCAAGCTTGTATAAAAGTGGATGTTGTTAGTTCCCGTTTGCTTGAGCCTCAACCGGTATTGATCACTTCCTAATATGGATTAAGCTTTGAAACCTCACCAGATTCTTTATACCAAAGGGGAAATGTTGTATAGTAGTTCCAGATCTAAGACCCTTACCGATACTAATACTTCGCAATGCTCATGTATCCCCCGCAAAATCTTAAGATTATCGAAAAAATTTCACAGATTTATGGGGTTGTCCATGCTTGCCCTGACATGGATTATAATTAGGGGTTTTGATAGAGCTTACGACGCTTTTCACCACCGTCGTGTACCACCTGCATAAAGAAGTATTATTAACAGAGGGGAACTTATAATGACAAGCAACAGAAAATTTGATGCACGCCGATATGCTAGAGATTTTCAATCCTCTATTGGGAAAAAGTCTCGGTTGCAGAGACTGATATTGCATGCGTTAGGCGTCGGCAGTTTTATGAGTAGAAACTGGGGCAGACTGTTCCTAGTATTTCACGCATAGGTAGTTTCGTAATAGTTCATGATATTTTGTTATCTTCAAATCTTCGGTGGCGTAATGCTAAGAATTCAAGAGACTTTCAAAAAGAGGGTGTCGTGACAAGAAGCGTAAACATGTTGACTTTGATGGGGCAAGCTGAAATAACCCCACAATCTATCGAGCCACATCATCGATACTTCAGATTCATGAACCATGCTATGATCATGTATCTATGTATCCACAGTACATCGGCTTCATACTTCCTTGATGAAGAAGTACCGCCAAAGCTCTACTCGCTGGAGTCTGGACATTCTATGAAAAGTACTGTGGAACCTTGGAACTTCCAGGTTCTTTTATGCCGTACTATACCGTACTACACCGTACTATGCCGCACTGCTGCAATATACCGGATACCTGGATATTCCGAACAAAATAATCCAATAAAAACCAAATCATATAACTATTTTTAGAGCGTATCGAAAATCTTACAAATATATACGGAGTATACAAGATCTATACAGAATCTACGTGATTCTAGATAAAATCTCATACACTCTCCACAGTCTGGTATCAACAGGTTCTACTATAACCCCTAAGGTACACTCTTAACATCAACAACAGTATAAAAAAGGCAGCAATCAAACGGTAGAAGCCAATATATTATCAAAAAAATCTTACTTCTTCCATATTTTTTTC
The DNA here is from genome assembly GCA_002162615.1 of Myriosclerotinia duriaeana. Classification (NCBI taxonomy): domain Eukaryota; kingdom Fungi; phylum Ascomycota; class Leotiomycetes; order Helotiales; family Sclerotiniaceae; genus Myriosclerotinia; species Myriosclerotinia duriaeana. The sequence goes on along the minus strand of NGKI01000011.1, from coordinate 1,685,722 downwards.
GCATCTCATATTCTCGCATTTCGCTAGAAACCACTACAACTGTCATAGTATGTAATTATACTGTAATACTTTCGTAATCGGGGTATGCTGGAAATTGGAACTAGAAACCAAATGAACTAAAAGGTTCCTGAGAAGTTTATTTCCCCAAAAAAGTATAAAAAAAACTGTAAATTGATTAAACCTTGCCTTCATGTGGAATTCAGATAAGATTTCGAAAAGGTGGTTCGGCATAAAACCGATATTATGGCTTTCAACCCGCGCGCCTGTCCTTATAATCCTTGCGTATATAAGCATTGCGAACCTTATTATTCAGAATAGGTTTAGTTGTATGACTTGAAGGAGCTGTCGGATCAAAACTTATCGAGTCGTCATGCAAGCAATAACAACAATGTCGTCTTTGATATTTTCGTCCAAAGATAAATGGGTCTATACTTTAGCTCATTCCCCAGCCGTAGCCTGTCATCTCGCACCCTGATAACCACAAAGTTAAGTAGGATTGTGCTTACAAACGCGGAAGAAGAAACAAATAAACCGTAGGATTGGAATTGATGTCGTTTCCCATGTCAATATTACCTTAGTTAAGGTCGGACCCATAGATAGCATGCAAAGGTCCACGCTCTTCGGGAAATTGACAGATACCGAGACTGCTTGACGAATCGATATTCCTACTGTGCACTTTGGAGCGAGATCATCTTGTGTAGCCCTGTAGTAGTCAACGGAATACCCAGAGCTAAGGCAAATGAATGTTCGTGTCCATTATAACGATAGCATAACTTATGTCTCGTTGCGCTGGGTGGGAAACGATACGCGATGCCATCGCGGTAATGGAGAAGCATGTCTCAACCAAACCATTCGCATGACCTCCAAATTGCAGATGGAGAAACTTTGACCAGCGAGCAAACAGTAAAAAAAAAAAAAAACCAAATTCGGCCAAGGATAAAGCTTGGCATTCATCAGATCCACACACACACACACACACACACACACACACACGATAGCACTTTCGGGGACGTTTGGTGATCAAGGCGAGGGAAGCGATGCATCCGAGGAAACGTCGGAAGCTCCGCAGAGATAATCGTATATCTCCTATCTTAGTCGAACTTTTTCCTCAAAGATACATGAGAATAGATGAAACAATAACTCAACATTGCAGTTTGACTCATTTCCTGTTTCGAGCGAAAGAAAATTAGCATCTTTGGTGAGTAGCTTGTTCAAAAATCAAATGTAACATAGCGCTGAAAGAGCTTGTAGGGCAAACAAACAAACAATGTGATTGAGGATGTGCTTCTAATTACCTACACCCCTTTTGTGCATTACCCATCACCGGATGCTGAACAAAGAAACCAAAATGCATAACAAGGTAGCTGAAATGAGGGATTCAAATGGTGCACCACCACAAATTGTTTCCATATCACAATTTTGCCCATGATGAATCAACCCCTCCTTGGTACGTTTTCGATTCTTTCAATGTCCATAGACGAGGCATGGAGAGTCGCGGCGACCATATTCCTGCTACCTATGCTTTCGGCGGATGTATCCTTCTTTGTCACAATCTTTCGTAGGTATGTCGATGGTGAAGGACCTCAACTTGTAATTTTTTGAGCCCCAGAACAGTAAGTTGAATCCACCAAACTCCACGCTAAAAGAAAACAAGCAAATAACCATTTCCCAAGCCTTCACAGATAGTCCTTCTTCTTCGAAGTTCTCGTATACTGGTTCATCCTCCATTCAACATCACCATCCTTATTCTCCAACGTTCCTCCTCTAATCTCGAAGCATCTCATCGTCATTCGAGGCCCAACTTCTGCGAGTTCTACACTTTGATATCCCGTCTTCACGAACACATGGTGTCGAACTTCGATACTATCTTCAATATTTTTGAAGGTTACAACCCTACTCCCGATTTTTGTCTTGTTCGTAATCGCTTCTCTTGGTGGAAAGATATGCTTCAAAATTTTGACGATTCGAAGACCTAATCTCGACGTAAAGCCTTCGAAGATGAGATGAGGATAGGACTCGCTAACGGTACCCCGGGAGCTGTTTGGGATATCATGGCGCAAAACAACATTGTGTAGAGAGAAAGAGATTGTGGGACCATGCGGAAAGTGGGATAAGGTCAAGGCTGTTGGTGTACCACGATGTTCATGAAGGAGAATAATATCGGAAAGTCCGGAAGCTTGGGCAGATGTAATCAAATTTGGCAAAATGAGATTTCCTCGATTCAAACGGATTGAGGTTGGTATCAACAATCTAATCTCTTTCGCAAAGGCTGAAAGTCTTGATGAAGGATCTCTTGAAGTTGTGACAAGTACTCGAGGGTCGACAATTCCAGAAAGTTGAGCATATTCATCATCCAAGTCCAGTTCCTCATTTGTCGTCAAATCTGGTCGTGATTCATCATATTTATAATCTTCTCGTAGTTTCTTATCGTTCGCAATTGATGGATCCAAAGGTTTCCCTGATGCTAAAGAAGCTCGAAGTTTTGCGCGCTTCTCACTGATCTCAGCATCTCGAAGGGTTAAAGCTCTTCTATAGAGGTAATCTCGTCGTTGTCGGGCTTGTTTGCGCTATAGAATCTGGATTAGCCAATTGAACTTTTGAAGAAGAAGAAAGTGATGTGAAAAGAGGTATGATCGAAGGGTTTTTAAGGTATTAATCTATCCATGGATCTTACAATCATTTTGATAAATATTTGAGAACGAAGAAGGTTGTTTGGGGGGGGGTTTTTCTTCTTCAAATATACAAAGTAGGTAGTTCAAGCAGGGCAGGGGAGAGAGAAAAAAAAAAGGTTTCGTTTCTACTGTATCAACAAAAATCGGCATCTGCACCGGCACGCTAATAAGCTCCTCCTCCTAATCGCGGCACGGCATGAAATTCACATCCATTCATTATTATTATTATTAGACAAATGTGAATTCCCAATAATTCCCACAATCAAAAAATAAACCTTGGAAGGCAACTAACTAGGTACCTAATAATAACAATAAATAACTTTGTACCTACTTTGTACCTACTTTGTATCCCACCTCCACCAGCAACCAACATCGATTTTGTGTTGCATGAAAGATATTTTGTCTCTTTCTCTTGCAAGACGCTTCCAAATCAAAAAAACCCAAAATCTCGATAATGACTTGAAAGTCTCACCCAGATTTCCAACAACGAATACGGAGTACCTCCCAACACCTTTGCGCCGCCCCGCCACCAAAGCTACTTTCAAACATAAGAAATTGGTTCAAGTTTCTGTGAGTATGGATGGGATTCCTTCAATCTAATGGGACCTTCAGCAGATCATTCTCATGTCTTTGCTTGCTATTCTTCTATTTGGTAGCTAGTTCTGACGTTTCAATTTTATATAGTATCTGGGCATAACTGTCATCATGGAAAGCGCTTTCGCCCATGTAGGGAACCACCTAATATCCGATTCTGCTGCTGCAATCAACGCCGGTGCAGATGATCTTTCGAATTTTGATCCGGATGAAAGCTTGTTATATGGACAACATAGAGGTCATGATGGTTTAGGACCTAGCAGACGAAGAAGCGATGACGATGACAATGAGACCGAAGTATTTGACGACGACGATAACGAGAGTCTTGCAAGTGTTCCAGTCGATGGTATGAAAACTCTTGGACTTCGAGGTCTTGAGGATGAAAAGGAGCTACCAGCACACGCATGCGCGTAAGTTGAATCATCAACACTTTGGATTGTCCTGGGCTGGGCTGATTTTAAGACTTAGATATTGTGGAATTCACTCTCCGAGTTGTGTTGTTAAGTGCTTAGGATGCAATAAATGGTTCTGCAGTGCCCGAGGAAATGCTACATCTTCTCATATCGTCAATCACCTTGTTCGCGCAAGACACAAGGAAGTTCAGTTACACCCAATGTCGACCCTCGGCGATACTGTACTCGAATGCTACAATTGTGGCATCAAAAACGTTTTCCTGCTCGGTTTCATTCCTGCGAAATCCGATACTGTTGTGGTTCTTCTATGCCGTCAACCTTGCGCCTCCGCTCCATCTTCAAAGGATATGAGTTGGGATGTATCCAAATGGCAACCTTTGATCGAGGATCGATCCTTTCTATCTTGGCTTGTCTCCCTCCCTACGGATGCAGAACAACTTCGCGCCCGACATCTCACCCCACCGATGATCGCGAAGTTGGAGGAGATGTGGAAGGACAATGTCAACGCTACCCTTTCCGATTTGGAAAAGGCTGCTGGAATTGATGACGACCCGGCCCCTGTCCTTCTCAAATACGATGATGCCTACCAATATCAAAACGTTTTTGGACCTTTAGTCAAAATTGAGGCAGATTACGACCGTAAACTCAAGGAAGCACAATCTGAAGATGGTCTGATTATTCGTTGGGATTACGGTTTGAATAATAAACATTTGGCCAGTTTCATTCTTCCCAAGATTGAGCTTGGTGATGTAAAGTTAGCCGTCGGCGATGAGATGCGACTCAAGTATAAGGGCGAACTACGTCCCGTTTGGGAGGGTGTCGGATATGTGGTTAAAATCCCAAACAATCAATCTGATGAAGTTACCATCGAGCTCCGAAAAGTCGGCAATGATAAATCAGTACCAACGGAATGCACCCACAACTTTTCTGCCGATTATGTCTGGAAGGCAACCTCTTACGACCGCATGCAATTTGCCATGAAGACTTTTGCTGTGGACGAAATGAGTGTATCGGGATACATTTTCCACAAACTTCTGGGTCACGAGGTGGCGGCTGCTCCAATGAAGATTCAGATGCCTAAGAAGTTTAGTGTTCCTGGTCTACCAGAATTGAACAGCAGTCAAATTAGTGCCGTCAAGAGCGTATTACAAAAGCCTTTGAGTCTTATTCAAGGACCTCCAGGAACTGGAAAGACAGTCACCTCCGCTACAGTCATTTATCATCTGGCTAAGGTCAATGGCGGTCAGGTACTTGTATGTGCTCCTTCCAACGTTGCGGTCGATCAACTTTGTGAGCGCATACATCGAACTCAACTCAAAGTTGTTCGTCTTACAGCCAAGTCTCGTGAAGATGTCGAATCATCTGTTGGATTTCTCTCTTTGCACGAGCAGGTCCGCATGAATGATAGCAATCATGAATTGGCTAAACTTACTCAACTGAAGAGTGAGTTGGGCGAACTATCAAGTCAGGATGAGAAGAAGTTCAAAGCATTGACAAGAGCTGCCGAACGTGAAATTTTGAGCAATGCCGATGTCATTTGCTGTACTTGTGTTGGAGCCGGAGATCCAAGACTTGCCAAAATGAAATTCAGAACCGTCCTCATTGACGAATCTACTCAATCTGCAGAACCAGAATGTATGATTCCACTTGTTTTAGGGTGCAAACAAGTGGTTTTGGTTGGTGATCACCAACAATTGGGTCCCGTCATCATGAACAAGAAAGCTGCAAAGGCAGGTCTGAACCAATCGCTTTTCGAACGTTTAGTCCACCTCAAACTCAGTCCTATTCGACTCAATGTGCAGTATCGTATGCACCCATGTCTTTCTGAATTTCCTTCAAATATGTTCTATGAGGGTTCTCTACAGAATGGTGTTACAATGCAGCAACGACTTCGTCGTGATGTTGATTTTCCTTGGCCTGTAGCGGATACGCCTATGATGTTCTGGTCCAATCTTGGCAATGAGGAAATTTCTGCCTCTGGTACTTCTTATCTCAACAGAACTGAAGCCTCAAACGTAGAGAAGATTGTTACACGATTTTTCAAAGCTGGAGTACAACCTGGAGATATTGGTGTTATCACTCCATACGAAGGTCAACGAAGTTATGTCGTAACCTCCATGCAGAATGCAGGTTCTTTCAAGAAAGAGCATTATAAGGAGGTTGAAGTTGCTTCTGTCGATGCCTTCCAGGGACGAGAGAAAGACTTTATCATTCTCTCCTGTGTCAGATCTAACGATCATCAAGGTATTGGTTTCTTGAGCGATCCTAGACGACTCAATGTAGCTTTGACGCGTGCTAAGTATGGCCTTGTCATCGTTGGTAATCCAAAGGTGTTGTCCAAGCATCCTCTCTGGCACTTTTTGCTGCAACACTTTAAGGATCGTAGCTGTCTCGTCGAAGGTCCACTTTCAAATTTGCAAACCTCCCTCATACAATTCAGTCGACCAAAGACAACTTACCGTGGTCCACAACGTTACCAAATGTCAATGCCTCACAATGGTCGAAATGGCAACAGTAAAGCCCCTCAACTCCAGGATTTCACCGAAACTGGTTCGATGATGAGCTCTGCTTTGGATGATGTTTCTTCAGTTCACTCATCTCACCTCGGTGGCGTGGGTGTTGGATCTGCTTATCCTACAGGCTTTGGTAACTTCCCCCTCACCGGCCTTGATAATTGGCCTGGTCTTGATTCACGAGGACCGCGCGCCAATGGTCAAAAAGGACGCAGCCGTGGACCTGAAAGCATCGCTGGAGAATCTGTTGCCGCTAGTGAGTTCACTGATGTTACAAGCAGTAGTGTTACAGATGGCAGAGGTATTGGTCAAGGTGGCGTTAGTCTTGGTGCCAGCATCCACGAAGGACAGAAGCAAACTAGTTTGAGTCAATCTGACCGCTTGAAACGATACGTCGAGTCAGGTGGTCGTATTGCTGACCATAAGACTGGTGATGCCGGTAGTGTCTTTGGTACAAGCTCTTTATTAAGTGGTCGTCGATTCGATGATGACGAGAAGAGTGTTTCTACTGCATTTGCAAGCCAAATCGGAGGAGGTTACGACTGATTCTATGTTGATAAGGTCCATTCATCATAGGGCATCATAATCATGATATACAAAGGATACTCCTTCCGGATCTACAGATAGCTCTTCGCTGCTCTGTGCGGCCAACAACCGATATCGAATTTCATCGATCTATCCTTCATTGAAAATCGACCTTCCAAGTTCCGTACCTACAATTTTAGGGCGTTACTATTTATACATACATCAATATGTAAGGAGATTTTTACTGCAAGCATACAATGCCAACCAGGCAAGCTGCTATAGTATTGGAGGAAAGAAGATGAGAGTGGTGCCAAATTAAGATTGTTTATGGCCATAGGGAGATTGCTTTATTGGAGGAGAGAGTCTTTTGACTGTGGTGGAAGCAGCCGTGCCAAAAGAGAGTAAGAAAATTTTTGGTGGTGAGGTTTATGATCTTCTTCCATGTGCTCTGCTGTGGCATTCATTTCTCCCCAAATCAATCCTTTGTGGAGGAAAATATCACAGCATTAGTTCTGGTTGATGATCAGATATGTAAGCTAGATAGATACTGGCACATTTGCAGTACCTTGTGAATTTAAACCGTTTGCTACCAAACATGCAAGAAGAAATGAAAGAGTGAGAAGTGTATGCTATCTTGATCGTCTTCGTTCTTCATGACGCTCTTGAACACTGTATGTTATGTACTGATGTTTTAGTGAACGAACTTCAAAAATGAAACGCCTCTAGCGAGTCTTTCTGTCGACCTATTCCTGTAAACAATTTTACAGTTCACTCCTAAATTGCGTGCTACTAAAAACTGTTGATGGGTTTCCTATTCTTCTCCTTTCGATAGCTATCTTTCTCTCTCTCGGTAGGTATCCTCTTCATTCTTTATGGGATAATTGGCAGGGCAGACGGAAGTGAGAGAGCTGGGACTCTCTTCTGTCACTCCTGCGACATCCCCTCTCCATATTCGGCCCTCGTTTCATTTCATTTCATTTCATTTCATTTCATTTCATTTCATTTCATTTCATTTCATTTCATCCCCCGTCAACTTCTTAAATCCCCCATCCTCGGAATCCATAAAGCTTGAACCCATAAGTTCCATGGGGTTGGCACTAGCTGGCTAATAAATGATGATGGCTATATCTTACTAGTAGAAGTCTATCCCCAATATCTAGGGTTCGACTTCCCTCCCCTCTTTCTTTTTTATGAACTCGATCTTCGTATCCATGATATACCTCCTCCCTCCCCCCCCCCTTTTGTTTTTCTTCGTACAGTGCGCATAAGGTTAGTCTTTGTATTCTGGCAGAGTGGGATGGGGATGGGGATGAGGATTGAGATTGAGATCGGAATTGGGATTGGGATTGGGATTGAAGTGGATAGGATGGGATGCCACTGGATGAGAGGCGTACGTATTGGAATGTGATGGGTAAAATGCACAATGAAACCGGTAGTGTATGTCGGACTAGCTTTTTCCCCGTGTGTTTTGGTTTTGTATGTGTTTTTATTGTCTGCGAATTTAAGATGGATTGATGGATTGATGAGGTGATGGGGTGATTGGACGAACCCGCCAGATTGGGTTCTTGATAATCATACCAAGCGGTGGATTTTATTTTCTAGCTGAAGTATAGATTGTAACGGATCGAGTTTATGGTCTATAGTATATAAAAATTGATCTTTCTAGACTTTTGGAGGATCTTTAAATTTGAAACTTTGAGAAATGTGGGAATGGTGTGTTGAAACTAAAAGTGTAGGTTTGAAAAAAAGGGATGGTATATCCTCAACCTGTACTTCTAATTTCTACATATTTTGGCCTGATGACATTGAGTTTTCCCTGATGAACCTGAATCACGATACCAACAGCCGTTGAGATATTTGATCCAGACTCGTGTACTCTAATACCAATCCTCGAGTAGTTCCAGAATATCGAGATTAATAAAGTATATTAGGATGTTATCGTCGTAGCTTTCCCTTTCCAAGCTTTGGCATGTACTATTCTCGCACCTTCTCCCATTCAACTTGCGGTGCAATCCCGAATGTTCTAGATCACTCAAATGAAGAATCTCCAAGTGAAAGTTAAATATATGGTAAACATCTAGAAGCATCATCTACATCTAAGACATTTTTCAGCCATCAACATTATCACTGTAAGTCTTGTGTTATATCCATAGTTTTTGGCTTTTTGTCTTTCTTCCTTACTTCTCTTTTGAGTAACTTTTGGTTCTCGAACTCGCTTTTATCACTTCATCATGGAAATCTGCGATTATTCCCATGCAGTCCATGAATTCAAACTGTGTGGCTCAAGATATCAGTGACGAGCCTTCCTAGATCATCACTGCACCTTATCATCACTGAGGTCTCGCTGGCACAATTTGAATTTTTAGCATATCTAGAACTGCAATGCTCATTATGACGACAAATCAAGTATCCAACAGTACCCCTACCGAATCTCAAACATCCAATGACAAACACGTAATCCCACTGACCTCTACACTCATATCATTCGATTTCTTATCTTGAAATCGATTGCGCGTTACTTTCTACCTCCATCCAGCCACTCCATGTACACCATCCAAGTAAAGGAGTGCAAACGCCAGTAGAGGTAAGGATACCTCTATGGCGTCCAAAGCCATCCAAAAAAAAACTCCTGTTGGATCCAGCAGAACAGGAATATTTTGCGTTAGCTACCACCACGAACGGGAAAAATAAATCAACGCATCTAAGCGGCATAACTCAAATATTGGAACCCTACCCAACTACTCCCTAACCCGTCACTAGACTTTCGTTTTCGTAAAACTGATTCAGTAAAATGCAGAATGAGAGTGGTTCGAAAGTAAAGAAAGTAGAGAGGATGATATAGGTATAGGTAGCATAGCTGAAACGTAGAGATAAAACGAAAGCTTTGTGGATGAATTTGCTAGCCATACTCCGAGGGTGCCTATGCTCTTTCATTATCATGCTGGTATACTTGAGCCATCGCACCTTGTCCTCGCTAAAATTCAAAATGACTTTGCAAAATGGCTCTGGTGGTCGTGAGAATTCAACTTACCTCATCACTTGCAGTGGGTTAGATACTCCCCAAAATTTGGTTATACTGATAGTATGTAGCAAGCATCATTTCACCAAGCGCTAAAGACGGAAAGAGTTTTAGCTGCTCCAAATGCAAACAAAGAAATAACAAAAGGGTAGTCAATCCAGGTTGAGATTTGGAGGAGAGGGTAAAACTTATACTCGCTCGGTGTGAGTCACATAGGTCAATTGATATAAAGTTCGCAGATGCATGATACACCATAGCGTAGGGTGTGAATTCATCTTCGAAACTCATCCAAATGTTTTGACATTGTACCAGCTCCGCTTGCGCTTCTTGAATTGTTATTATTATTTCTCGTCTGCATTTGCCTCATCTCATATCATGTATGCACACGATATTCTTCCTGCCCCAAGCCTCTACCCCTTGGTAATACCGAAGTTGTTGGCGGCGGCAGGAGCATTAATCATCTTCATCAGCATCCTCCTGATAATCATCATCAAAAATCCCACCATGTGCTACGTAAATATGATCATAACACAAATCCCTTGCACTTACCTCTTCCTCTTCATCTTTATCTTCCTTAAACCCTGCCATGCAATACCAACATATATGTAGCTTACAGCATTCACATTGCATATGCATACAGCCACCATCTTTCTCTATTGTTGTTTTACAATCTGGACACTCTTTGACTATTTCGCCTTGTCCCTGCTTCCAGTTTTCCAGAGCACGGACGCCGCCGTCTGCGTGGTTTAAGGCGTAGTCTTCGCAGGTATATGGTGTATGAGACGCTGTGTTGCAGGATACGCAGAGAACCGTCAGACAGGAAGTGCATGTGTGTAAAATTGATTGCAAATTACCGTTGTCAGCATCGTTGGAGCTTTGAACTCGATATATGGCGGAGCAGGATGGAATAGGACAAGACTTGAACAGAGATGGATGGGTGCGGATATAAGCATTGAAGGAATCAGAGAGGAGTTTCTGGAATTTCGAATGCGGGAGGAGAGAGCGAAGTTCCAGGATAGGTAGCGTATACTTGCAAGCCCCAGAATCCCCTAAACATTTGAAAGGAATCGAAGCATTGGCTGCAAAATTATAGAAACAAGATCTGCAGTATTTATGATGGCAAGAGAGCCTCAAAGAATCCGATGGAGGAGTAAGACAGATTGGGCACGTGTCTTCGGAGTCTGAACTGTTCGAATTTGAGGACAAAAAATGCAAAACTGAAAGAGCTGAAATCCAGGATGCTTGCGTGCCGTATAGAGCCATTGTTGCTGGTGAAGTGTTGAAATTGAAATATATATTGGAATCACCGAATTCTTTGAGAATTTTATCTCTGACACCATTGTGTGCAGCGAAGAGCAATGGGGGCGTTAGGACGATCATGTGGTTTGAACGAGAAAGATTGTCGATTTTTCGAGCTATCTCTTTTTCTACTTCGGATCGAGCCGTTTGGGTTCCACCATAAATCAGAATATGGAAATAGCGTCGTTTGGAGATGAGATGGACGTTATAGGTTCTGGATAAGTTTTCGAGATATGCTACTGATTCATAAGTTGCAAAAAACGAATCCCAAAGAACGGTATCATCATTGACAAGAATTGTGCCAGACAGGATTCGATCAATGGCTTGTTTCGCCTTCCCGACGCCCTTTTCATCTGCCCCAAGAACAGAAATAATGACAAATCCCTGCTCAGAGTGCTGAATCTTGAGTATGATACCGTACTCAACGATGATAAGTCGTTTCAATTCATCGAGCTCCGGTCGAATAGCGGAGGCGAGAAGGTTCGAAATGGTGTATCTCACCGAAACTTCTCGATTTAGTAACGAAATACTAAAACGATTCGTCATAAATTTTCCAGGCAAAATATCGCAGATGTCAATCGCGGACTGTCGATCCTTAAACACGGCTCGGATGCTGAATTGAGTGCCAGGTTTTGAAAATGATAAGAGGCGCAGACTGACAGACTCCAGTCGTCTGTATGCATCCAAAATATCTTGGACTTCATTCACAAGATACTTCATCAATATTGTATCGACATTCTGAACGGCGATTTTCATTTTCATTTTGAATCTCACCACATTTGTTCTATCCGTTAAGTAAGCATTTTCCTCCATTTATCAATCCGAGCTTCTGTGATACTTACTCAATCTTACACCCAAATTTCGCGGGAGTCTTCACAATCTCACTTGATGACAGTTCGCCCTCCTCATTTCCATTCATTTCCTGAATGACTTTTTCAGCAGCGGTTGCAGTCTCTGGATTCTGAAATTTGATCGTAGCAGTGGAGCCAGGCTCCCCTTTCCGCTGTACGCTAATATCGTTCGCGCAGATGGTTATACCACTACCAATGAATAGGCCCATGAGAGCTGCTGGTTGTGCATCGTCTGGGAGATCTGTCAGTCTCAAGGAAGATAAGTCGTAGGGAACTTCTATGTTCGAGACTTCGACTCCAGCTTTGAAAGTCACAGTCACGCCGTGAAATGAAGTTGAGTATGTGGTATTGGGATCAAATACGGGAGGCAATTCTTTCTGCAACATACTTAGTCTCTGTGAATATCGGAGTTCTCGCTATACATACCTTGACGTTTGACTTGTTTCCTGTGCCTATGGAACCTGTTTCTGCGACATCAGAGGAACGGTCGAACGCTGATACATTAGCTGCTTGTGAGGACGACGAAGCAAAGGAAGGGGTTTCCAGACTGAACGGAACGGATGAAACAAACGATGGAGCCTGTGGTCTAAGTTGAAGCGCCATGGTAGCAGTCTCAAGCTCTCTCATGGTATCGACTGGCTTTGATGAAGCGACATCGTGGCGATATGGACAAGCATCACCCTCCTTACAATAACCTTGGTTAAAATACCTGCAAGCTGTGGAGTCATCAGAGACTAATGATGATAGAGCGCTCGAAGTGACGTCCTCGTGTGAATTCTTGCATGTTTTACCGAACATGCAGCGACCCTGCACATAGAATTTGCAGACAGCCATTGGGGACACAGGCGGCTTGTCGGGAGACTTGATGAAACTATCGTTGGAAAATTGCCAGAAGCAATGCCTGCTGTGGGCATTTATTGTACACCGCTTGAAAGAACAACAGATTTTTGGATTATGCGACGTGACAGAAGGTCATGATGGTAACCTCTAACTTACCGTGTTACTACTACCACTTTCCAGCGGCATGCGAGTATTTGAAAAGCCAGGACCAGATCAAAGAGTGAATGTCAAAGTCCTCGCTTCTTTGGTTTCCATATTTTCAAAGCGAAGGTGAAGTTCCTTGATGAATGTGATCGATGAGTTTCCAGAAAGTTTAACAATTAGCAAACACGGTTGCAATTGTATAGGATTAGAAAAGACAACTTGTCAGGTGCGAGTGAAGTAGAGTAGAAGTCGCGAGCCGAGGTAGCCATTTAGTCACGTGACCTATTACACCTTCACTCACTCATGATCATTACTTAAGGACACGTTCTTCACCTGATTGAGGTCAATCAAACATCGGTCCTCTGGTAATTGATATCACTGGCTCATCAAATGCAGTCTCTGGGTATTGAGAGATGCCCATCTTACTGATGAATTATCATAGTAGGTAGGATTGTAGTGAGCGAATCAATCTTCATGATATCAACGCTGGCTGGTTCACTTATTAAGGGCTTATTAGCTTGCCCGCTACTGACAATGGTTTTGCATCATCTGATTAGTTATAGTGACCTCCTGGGTGAGTGACCAATCCTTGTATTTCTCCCCTTTATCTTGATGATCCAAATTGACATGGTGGTCAAGGTGAACGGCAGTGAGCTCTTTACTCAAGGATTTAGCAACAGGCAGCTATTTCATGTGAGACTTTGCATTGCTTCCGGTCACGACTTCAAGCTCTGCACCAAATCTAAACTTGACGGGAGTCGACATTGTTGAATTGACGATATGCTGGTGAGATGAAATATCCAGGAAAGATCAGGTAGAAAGTATGAGGAGGGTTTGTTTGAACCATAACCACTTCGTTTGTTTAACACATTGTCACTGGTACTACCCTCTAGAACCAAGATAACAGGTAATTCTTGCTCTACCCACCCTGTTTCAAAAACAGACTTTTTTTACTCTAATAGCAGAAATACCGATCTTTTGACTACCATATTCTGTATCAAGAGGGAAACTATAATAAGATCAAGATCAGGATTCGATAACTAAGCGAAAACTCCCTGATCAATTCTCTTCCAGAACTCATGAAACCAATACAACTCGATTCGCAACTTCAGACCCACGCGGATGTGAGATAAAGGCAGGAGGCCTTGCGCCATCTACATGATTTGAAATCATTTGCGAACCACAGAAGCTTTGAAATCCCTCCGATAGCGTAACAGATCAAACTCCCCATCCTCCAAATCCCTGCTATCTACAGCACCCGCCCAACAGAAAGTTCGACACCCACGCAGCTCCTCTCCACCCTCCAGTTCCACATCACAAAAACACCAGTGATACCTGGCAGTCTCGTATTCCCTCAGACGCAAGAAGTGTGTTTCCTCATCGACTTTCCATACCGTGTCCGATATTCTTTGGGTGGCGTCATCGTTCGGGATAAGAGCTGGATAAATTCCCCACATTTTTGTAGAGAATCCCTTGATACTTCCTTTCCTCATGATTGGGAGATCTGGGAGACCAAGCACTGATTGTAAGACTTCAGGGTCCTGGAGGCTACCGTAGAAGAACATAAAGCAGGGCTTGAAGGGAATTGGGTCGGTGGATGGGGAGAGATTGAGGCCCATGACGGCTGCATAAAACTCTTTTGATATAGTTGGTATAGAACAGAGACTCTGTGGCACTTTGGGAGCAGGAGGTGATGGCGGTGGGGGTGGTGGGGGTGAAGTTGGAGGTGGTGGTGGAGGTGTTGAAGCAGAAGACATGAATCTTGAGTGAGGCCGTGATGGTTAGGATTAGCTGATGATAATTACCCGAAGTTCCCGTTTTGTACGTAAGTTCTTTTTGGTGAAAAACCACTTGGTATTTGTAATGGAAAGTCACGGCCGATATGAACTGTTTTGTGTAGAAAACACGTGGATCAAGTTAATTTGAAGAGGAAGATCTAGTATTATGAAACTGTGAAAGAGTGAAGCTATTTAAGTTTAATAACTCGCTTAAAATGAGGCTAAACCCTAGTGCTAGCTGTCTGAAGTTTATAATAGAGGACAAAAATATACCAATTAAATAATCTATATAATCTATATACAAATAGATTGCTAAGAAAAGAATTTAAGTATATAAATTAGTTTACAGTATACAAATAAGTTAACGGAAAGACGACGTGAAAGTTTCCTTCGCTGCACTACGAAACATACTGCTAATTCTGCCGACCATATGAACAGTATGTGATGCATACAGTATCAATTATACGCAAGAAAGCTTGGGTTTTCTCTCCTCTTTCTCTGCACGGCGTAGGAGGTCACTATTATCATGCAAAAGAGAGGATACTCTGGCTAATCTCACATCGGAGGTAGGAACTTGGTCAAAAGAATAGCAATTGCATCAAGGTGCAATTCTTCAAGTTCATTCGGGACATTTAAACCATCAAGTCCCACCTTGAGAAACTTGATACATCTATAGATACAGTATTTGCCTGGTTGGTGTGAAAGTAAGCATGAGAAAAGAATCCTTGTGCCAACACTTCAATCCCAACGCTATTCCTATAATGAATGAAACTGGCTGCCAGCATACTGAGTGCGTTGCTACAGCACTCAGGATCCTGACTTTAGCAGATCCGTTAATCAGCATTGGACCTGGAAGATTCAATACTTTGTTCAATTTTTTCGGTCGATACTTGTGATACAGTAGGCCCAATATCCTCTCAGTCTGATGTCTACAAATGAGAAGTGTTCTAACCTCTAGGGCATCAAGCATCGACCCTTGGTGCTATCAAAGCAACTCCACCAAAAATACCCATGCACAGGCGTTCAAATAATTTCATTCTCTTTTCTTTGTGGGGGCGAACTTCTCGGTTCAATTCGCGAAACTCGAGGGGCTCGAAGATTTTGCTTGACTCAATGGCCCGAAAAGAGTTTAGAATCAGTCTCTGCATTTCACCGATCATTTTGGACTGGCCAGAGAACTTCTCCATTATCAAGTTGGAGAATTTGGTAAAAAGCCCACTGAGGCCAGTCAATGAAGAGACGATATCCGAAGACTCTGAGCATAACGTCTCATAATCGCGAATGGCGTTGGCTACCTCTGAGTTAGCAGGATGAAAGTGCTTCCCGTCACTTTCCACAAAATACCATGTATGTGTAAAAGTTTATCAATTAACTCATATAAATCCTCCAGCTCACTCGTAGCCTCTGGGATCTCAGACCTCCCAGTTTCTTCCATGATCTCAGACACCCTAATATCTTTCATGAGTACCTGCCTTCGCTGTGAAAGTTCTTGAAGACTTTCTTGTAAACCTTCAATCCCCTGCGCTTGAAAGCCCTGAAGTTAAGGGCAATGAATCTGTCGGGATGATCGTTTCGGAGGAAGTTAAGTAGTGTGTTCGTGTACTTGATTTTCTGTATGGAAGGATCTAGTAGTTCCCTATTACTAAGCTTAAGATTGGATTTGAGCTCGGAATTGGCTTCACCGAGCTTGCATAAGACTTGATTGAACTTGGATGTGCCTACGTCGACGCTGTCGAGCTCCTTCACATAGAATCTGGCTGCCTCAAGCGTGGATTTGGCAGGCTCGGGCTTGGGCTCGGCTGCCTCGAGATCAGGGTAAACATATTTCATCCATTTTAAATTACGGCTGTCATTGAAAATACAAAGGAAAAAGCATTCATGAGATCTCAGGTCCGCATGCTTTATCTATTGTAAAGATTCCAGCCTCGCCGGTTAGATGCTTGTTGCACAAAAATCAATATAAGCAGTGCTACCACGTCACCACTCTCAATGGCACACCTCCCTCCATTTTCTTTACATTTTCTCACGGCCTCGTGCGGCTGACATGCAGCTCTTAGCTCAGAAAGGAAGCTTACAGTTACCGTTCACTTATACCGGCCACTTTTCAAAAAATCACCTCAACTAGCTATTTTCAATAATTTAAATAAATTAATAAACTTTACTATAAATACTTCAAACTTTATATATATATTCATTCGATCTTAATAAACTTATTTATAATATTTACATATATTTTAAACTATTATTTATACAGACTTTTTATAATTAAAGTTTATAGTTTTGAAAAGTTTATGATTTTCGCTTATTTTACTAGTAAATTTCTACTTTTTTTGATTTTTTCAACTTTCTTTAACTTTATTAATTGATTTGGTTATCAAAAAAAATAATTAAAACATAATTAACTAATTCTTTTTAAATATTTGATTAAAAATTAATATGATTAATTAAGAAAATTATATAAAATCAACTTTAATAGTATAAAATCTAAATTTACAAAAAGTATAAAAATTTTATTTAAATTTTATTAAATTTTAATAATTTTACTCAAAACCATTTAAAGAGTTTATAATTATAGAATTTTATTTTATATTCAAAATAAATCAGTAAATCTCATTATAATATTAAAGTTTTAGTATAAAAATATTGAATAGTTGATTTAATTATTAATATCTAAAAGGGTAAGGTTGATAAGTGAAATCGGGTTAAATTCGGGGTGGCTATTATATGTGATCTAGTACTGTATATGCAAAAGATATCAAAAATGGTCGAAACTCCCGAAATCGGATAGAAAGCTTTATAGCCTTTCGCCATTAATAAAACTAATCTTATGCAATTTGATTCTCGGCATGCACACCACATTCACCCCCGACAGACTCTCAGCCCTGTGTAGAGAAAAACATGTGTACCACCATCTAGATCTACCTACCTATAGCCAGCTTCTTCAAACGACTCGTTAAACAATACCTAGGTACTCATGGATACAATCTCGCTTACCGAAAACGCTATGCATTCTTAGCGACAAAAGGCTACCTAGCCAATTAATGATTCCGGGTGAGATTCCCTATAAAGGGAAGAGCTTGTATAGATTTCACTAGGCTTTATAGAATATGAATAGTCTGGATTGTCAATGGTAATGAGGCTATTTGGTGGCACCTTGAGTATACTGATAATGCTTCATCGTGAATGTAATACTAGCCTCATTACTAATTTAGTAGTTGCCATTCTCTCTTAGAGCTTTAAGCAGCAAGAAAAAAAGAAAAAATATTTTAATTACTACATACTTACAACAAACTATAAAACAGATTTAATAATATTTATTAAAAATAGCTAGCTCAATGATTCTTCCTATAAAAACAAAATAACAAAAACATTCTGCTTCAAGTATTAAATTAAAATATACATTAAATCAAAGAATAAAATTAAAGTTTAAAATTTTACTGATATCGGAATAACAATTATACTTGAAAACTTAATAATTAATACAAAAAACTAAGAACAAACTCCTTTTCGAATAATCAAAAAGTTTTTCTTTTTTTCTTTCTTCACTTTTCTTTCTTTTTACCTCTTCAACTCTCCAACTCTTCAACTCTTCAACTCTTCAACTCTTCAACTCTTCAACTCTTCAACTCTTCAACTCTCCAACTCTTCAACTCTTCAACCTTTAAAAAGTATCAAGTAATATATGATTTAAACATCCATAAGTGATTTGATACCAAGTAAGTTTCTTTGCTTTGCTTTCTCCACTCGCTTTCCCCCCCCCTATTCCATTTCAATCCCTTTTTAGTAATCTATCTTCAACTTTGACACCGCTCACCTCACCTCACCTTACCAAACAAGCAAACCCTTTAAATCAAAATTCACATCGCATCTCATCTCACTTCACTTCACCTCCTTCACTTCACACTAAACCTAACCCCATTACTTCACCCAAACATCCTTATTAAATCAACTTCTCACTCATATCAATCATATCAAGCCAAACCCAACCCCAACCCCAGATATAGATATACCTTCCAAACCCCAATTCCAGTTTACCAATTTCATCAATTTCATCAATTTCATCAATTTCATCAATTTCATCAATTTCATCAAATTCTTCACATCAACTATCATACCATACCATCTCACCATATCCCACCATATCCCACCATATCCCACCATATCCCACCATATCCCACCATATCCCACCACATCTCAACATCCCACCATATCCCACCACATCTCAACCTCTCACACCATCAAAACATAGTTAAAAATCTTGTTAAGATATAATGTTACTTAATATTGCTCCAACTGCATTTGATTTTCAAAATGCATTGGGAAAATAAATAATTCTCTTCTTTCATCTCCCAGTAATAAAACCCGGCCTGTAGAAAATGAGAGAGGAATAGACCCATCAATGATAAATACACAGGTTCCCTCCCTCTTCCCAAGAGTTCCCAATAACCCCTTCCAATATAAGTGAAACTGGCGCGATAATAAACAAGATAGAATAATCATTGAAAAAATTGAACGCCAGTTTCCACCTCACAACTTTGCCCAGTAAAAAACACGTCAAGCACATGGCGTGACATAATGCAAGGCAAGTAATTAAGTACGTACTTTGACTGATCAAATATAATAGCATAAACACAAAATGAAAATGACTTCCCCTCCATTGATTCCTATCCAACATCACACCATTGTGTTATGTCTGTATGTAAGGAGAGGTTTTTTTTAGACACTCGCAACGGCCACCACCCAATTCTAATCCTTTCTGAACTTCAGATTCTTTTTCACATTGATATTCAATACGCCGGGAAAGTCCCAAGTGGTATGATCCGATAAACGCCAATGTATGCTCGAAAACGCCGGAAAATTTGACCCTATGCACCTGAATCACTTCAGACAGTCTCGGATATTTCATTATCTCCCAAGAAAGAAGGGTCAAAGTTATAAGTGTCGTCAGCGCCACCGTTGGAATCATTCAGGAATGAATCAAAGTCGAAGTCTGTAAGAACATCCGTATTTCCACCCAGGGGATTCTGGAATTCGAGCATATCGAACTGTCACATGTTAGTCATGAGATAAAAGATCCACCAGGCGATAAAACATACCCCTTCACCGTTCATGGGGAAACTCATAGGATCAGGTTGCGATGAAGCAACTCCAGGGTTCGGGGCGGTCGCCATGGGCTGGCCATTGACGGGTTGTCCAGCGCCATTCTGATTCGGGCCATTGTTGAAACTTTTCGTGTGTACTGGGGTGATCGGGGTAGCAGGGGTAGGGGTCGCGGCTTCTTGGGTTGGGTCGGCGGAGGGTGTAGCACCAGCGTTGAGGTTTGCGGCGGATCCTTTCTTTGTAGCCCGCTGTCATCAATGTCAACATTTCTACAAAAATATTCATCAAATGTTAAGAAATTTACCTTTGCTTTTGTTTCTTTTGTCTCGTTCTTCTTCTTGGGGTTGGCCTTGTTCGATTGCTGGGGTGTGGGAGGAGCAGCCGTGCTACCTTGAGGGGATGATGGCTGAGTTCGTCCATTCGCGGTCGCATTGGCCGGGGCTGCGGGTGGAGGCATATTTCGTTGCTGGGGTGTGCCCATGGCTTGTGGAGGACCTTGGGAAGTATTGGCAACCATAGGAGCACCGCCATTGGGACCATTTTGCCAGTTACCGGCTTGTTGTCGTGCCATCATCATTTGTTGCTGCTGTGACATCCCTTGAGTATTAAATCCAGGGTGGGAGCTAGGTGGGCGCATGCCATTTGGCATCACGCTACCATCCATACCATTCACCTTGTAGAATTGCGGATTCATTCCTGCATCCATTTGTCCACCTTGGCCCATGTTGAAGTTCATCGTACTTGGCGATCCGCGATTTTGACCTTCAGGTAGAGGAGATGGAATGCCTGGATTGTTCATGTGAGGGGTTCCTCGCTTCATCTGCTCACTTGGGTTTGGCGAGTTCACTGATCGGGGCCCGCTCTGCGGTGAAGTTCCTTGCTGAAATGCTGGTCCGTTGGGTCCCATGCCAGGGCCACCAGGTCCTCCTTGGCCATCGGGACGAGGTTGCATGTTATCCTGTTCTTGGCGTGCCATCATAAGTCGTTTCTTGTTCTGCTGTTCGAGTAACATCAATTGCATCTGATAATCTTGCAAGGCATGATTACCCTGGCCACCTTGTTGACCACCCGGGGCTCCTCTGACACCGTTCTGACCCATCTCCGCTCCGCTGTACCCATACGCTGTCATGGCATTATTATCAGCACCTTGAGTCATCATTGGCGATCCTTGGTTGGGGGGGCCTCCAGCGGCCGTGTTTGGCATTTGCTTTTGTTGATGTTGTGACAAGGTAGCTTGGTATGCTTGAAGATTCTTCTGGGTAGGGTTTTGACCTGGGAAACCTGGGAACTGTTGAGATGTCAGATTTGAATCGATGCCATTTGCCAGTTGCATATGAGCCGCCTGAACATTATTGCTGGGGCCGGTTTCTCCCACCTGTTGTTGGGCTGGAATTCCAGTAGATTGTCCTCTTCCATTGGGTGCCATTCCACCTTGTTGGTTAAAGGCAGGACCTTCAAGTCGAGGTCGCTTCGATGGAGATGGGGCGTTCTCGGCAGATCCTGGGGATTGAGCCCGTTGTGGATGATTGCCGTCGGAAGGTTCTCTTTGCATAGCTTGTTGTTTCTGCAATTGAATTTGGTGCATTTGCTGCATTTGTTGGGCGTTTCTATACCACAGCATGATTAGCATTGGTATGATTGTGAGGAGGGTTACTCACGCTGGTGCACCGCCTCTACCATTTTGCATCATTGCCTTGCGTGCAATTTCATTTGGGCCCATCATACCACCGGGACCCATACGGTTGTAAGCACCGGCATGCATACCCGGGTTCATGTTACGAAGCTGTGCTTGTTGCTGCTCTGCTTTCTGGCGCGATTGCTATCGAGAGATTTAGTAATGGTTTTACGTGTGAAGCTCGAAAAGGCAAAGTACCTGTGTATGTGAGACATATGAGAGAACATTGCGTGCATCTCCTTTGCCTCGCTGAGCATTGAACATGTCCCAGAAAAGACAAAACCACTCGTAAAGAAAACAACTTTCGGGGCACTCTTTTGGGAGATTTGGCAGAGGAAGATCACTGGGTCTCTTTGAATCGATATCATCTTTCGAATCATCCCCATCGTCCGCGTCGCCACGACCAGGGCTATCCTTGACGACATTGACTTGTTCGTACTTCAATAAAGTTCTGGCGCTATCCCACATGCCACTCTTGAGGAAGTATTCATATATGTAAGTGTTGAGTTGCGCTCGGTTATTATCATTGCTGGTAGAGTGTCGAGCAGCTCCACCAGCTACCCCATTATTCATCATAGGCATACCACCACCAACGGGACCACCCATATTTGGCATGCCGGACATGTTGACGTTATTCATCGTCGCAGACACTGAACGCGATCGAGTAGTGATAGGTGAAGGGGAGTGTGAACTTTACAATCCAGCGCTCGTGAAGAAGAAGAAGAAAACCCGTCGGTCCGTCAGCCACAGCTTCTCTGACGCGAAGCGGTTGAAGACCGAGATGTCGCACGGCAGAATGAGGTTTTGAATGGATGATAGCGACAAGAATCGGTTTAAATATTTCAACTCGTATCTTATTGTAATTGCAATTGTCGCGCCAGTTTGTGTAGCTGGGAGTAGTTTGAATGAGTTGAAGTGGTAATATTTTTTTTTGGTGTAACTGAAGTGTCTCTTTGGTCTTTTTTGGNAGAGAGAGACCTTTTTAAGTGGAAGCCAAATGCGATAAACTCCGGGGGGTTTGGTTGATGAATGCGAGAAGCAAAAAAGCGTCTGAAAGTGATTTGAGATTTG
The DNA here is from genome assembly GCA_002162615.1 of Myriosclerotinia duriaeana. Taxonomy (NCBI): domain Eukaryota; kingdom Fungi; phylum Ascomycota; class Leotiomycetes; order Helotiales; family Sclerotiniaceae; genus Myriosclerotinia; species Myriosclerotinia duriaeana. The sequence goes on along the minus strand of NGKI01000011.1, from coordinate 1,663,228 downwards.
CTATTGTTGTTAAGATGAGATTGCGCAAGAGAAGATATTCACCATGCAATTATTAAAAAAAGGCCAAATGATGATGATGATGTTGTTGTTGTTGCCGTGGTTCGAAGTTTGAAGGTTTGAAGGGTTGAAGGGTTGAAGGTTTTCCGATAAAATTCGGCGGTGGTAGTTGTAGATTGATTTGTATGGGGGTGTGTGTATGGGTGGATGGGATGAATGATAATAATGGATGGGGGTGGTATGGATGGATGGATGGATGGATGGATGGATTTTCCAAGGTTCCAAACCCACTTTATTTTGCTTAGTTGGTACTAAGACTGAAAAATACGTAGGCGTGATGTAAGCTACTCCCCGAGAGGAAAGGCAACTGCGATTTGTGCGTTTTGTGCGATTTTGTGCGTTTTGGCGGTGCGATACGGTACGGTACAGTACGGTATGGTGATGCGTTCTCTAAAAAAAAAAATGTTTCTAATATTCTTTTTCTCTCTCT
>NGKI01000011.1:1624086-1654438 GCA_002162615.1 Myriosclerotinia duriaeana | reverse complement strand
CACACATCAATATTACTCCTCCTCCTCCTCAATCATTCCCCTCCTCCTCAATCTTTCCCTCTGAAATCTTCCCCTTTCAAATCTTCCAATACATCAAAACTCTTTTTGAAATTTGTAAACTTTCAAATTTATACCATATACTTATACACCTATACACCTGTACATTCATATACTTATATACTTATATACTTATATACTTATATACTTATATACTTATATACTTATATACTTATACACTTATATACTTATATACTTATATACTTATATACCCGTGGACTTATATACTTATATACTTATATACTTATATACTTATGTACTTATATACTTATACACCCATAATAGAAGAATCACTCCAAATTTCAAAAATCACTCCAAATTTCAAAAACCACACAAGTGACAAATCTCCATACAAATCTCTACAAAACACATCATCACATTATCTCACCATCACCATTACATCACCTCACATCATCATCTCAACATCCATCACCTTCAGGGGGGGGAAAAAATCAAAAAAAATCCGATAATCGCATTCAATTCACCACTAAGCATCAACAAATAAACCCGCTACCCATCCAGGGCCACCAGGTCTACCTCGCCAACTAACACTAGGTAATGTAAATGTAAACCTCACACCACACCACACCCTCACGACCGTCTTCCCATCCCCACATCCCCCCTCCCATACAAGAACCCCCAACCCATTTTCTTGGTTCATCATTCATCCACATTTCCACATCCACATCCATACCCTACTAGGTATTTGACCATCCTTTTTTTTTATCTTTCGCCCATCGCCCGTCCTCTTATCTTCTTTTTAGTCTACCTCCATCAATAAGTAACATCCCCATCCGTGCCTCACAGCCTCTTTCCGAAAAAGATTTCCATGTGATTAGATTCCTAAATGTGAGATGGAACTTTTTCTAACCGTTGTTCATCACCATCACATTACTAAAAATCAGATAGACAATAAACTCTTTTCGCTTTTTTTGATGGTGCCAAAAAATTCATGAAATCTATCTTGTAAGATGAAAACCACTGGAAAGATGGCTTCACGTCGTCAAAGGTATTGTTGTAGGTATTTACCGGGTTGCCAGTTCGTAAAGGGTAGGAAATGAATATCGGGTGCAAAAATGCTGGTTTTATTTTTTGGGGAGTGCATGTCAAGAAAAAACACAGGGAAAGACCAGGCGCCGAAAGAAGCATTCCATGATGTTTGATATAATGCTGTTCGATTTTCGTATGTCGTGAAAACGAGCGGACGACCCAGGATCAATTGATGATTATGTCCAAAGTACAAATGAAAGACGAGATACGATGAACCGTTGTAAAGCAGTGATCGATAGTTCATCGAGGCCTATCGAACAGTGGCATCCCTTTATAAAGGAACCTATGCAACAGGAGCTGCAACAGGTGCAATTGGAGCACCTTCCATAGGGTTAACTATGCCAGCACCACCCTCTCCAGCGAGGTCACCATTGAGACCCTTTGAAGGGCAGTCACGAGCGATGTGACCCTCGGTTCCGCATGTGTAACAAGTCTTTCCAGCCTTGTTAACACCTCCGTTAGGGCTAGTGCACTCACGGGAACTGTGTCCAGTTCTACCGCATGCATAGCACTTCATGGCTTGAGCCTGGCAATCACGGGCAAAGTGATTTGGTCCACCACACTATTAGGAGTTAGAATGATATAACCGAGGTACCATGACCGAAGTATTGCCGACGTTATGGTGTCACCGGAAAATTCCGGGACATGTGGCAAAATTAGAGGAGATTGCGTACCTTATAGCAAGTAGCTGGGCGAGGTCCACCAGCGAATCCACCGCGAGGAGCAAATCCACCACCAAATCCTCCACGAGGAGCACCAAGTCCGCGAGGAGCTCCTGGCATTCCACCAGCTGGGTTTGGGCAAGATCTAGCCAAATGTCCTGGCATACCACAATTGTAGCATCGACCGGTGGTTCCAGCTCCGCTAATGCGTAAAGTTGGGCAGTCGGCTTGAACGTGTCCTAAACCTTGGCAGTGGTAGCACTGCTTAGCCTCGGTAGTTCTTGGCAATGGGCAACCATTAGATTCGTGTCCTAACAGATATTAGTATGACAATGAGTCGTGCTTTGATGTTGAAAGCTTACCAGGTTGCTTGCCTAGTGATCAAAACATTAGTATCAATTATATTTGTGAGATTTCGGAGGTATACTCACAATTGTAGCAAAGACGTTCAGCAGAAGCGCAGACTTCAGCATAATGACCAACGTTTCCGCACCTAAAGATAGCATTGTTAGTGTTACCCTTTGAAACAACAATGTTGTACAACGTCAAAGAAATGTTGAATTGTATGAGATGAAGCCTTGCAGACAAGTTCCAAGGCTAAGAATCTCATAGCGTCCGAGGGAAGTGGAGAGAAACTTACTTGTAGCAAGCACGACGAGATAGTGAAGACATGGCTACTAATTTATGTGTCTGTTGTGTTCCATCATCAGCACGGCAAGTAACAAATGCGCCATCCTCCGTTGCCCATTCTTTAACAATCTTCTTGCATCGGTGCGGTGGCTCATCTGCTCGATCCGATCTTAACCATTCCTCAACAGTTGTGGCCGGCATATTCGCGACACTTTTGCTGTGAGAATATTTGACGATGAGGTAAGTTGGCATAGGAATACCCAGCATCAAAACGTTGCAGTTGCATGACCAGCATCCGTCAAATTGCAGCATGCATAAATCTTGTACAACATTGAGCCATAGATTGATGTGGTGATACTTTGTCGATATGGTTTTGATGATTTTCGTTCGTTCATATGGCGAGGATTGATGTTGTACGTAAGATTGAGGATGAAAAGATCGGATGTTTGATAGGTTTGAATATCGTCAAGCAGATGGTGCCACCTCCAAAGTTTTGGTTTGTTCCAACCCCAAGACATTATTTTCACCAAAGAAAACGTGGAATGGCAAAGGGTGCACCCGGTGCAGACAGACTATCCTGTAGTTCCCTTTGACTATTCCCAGTTTCCCCAGCGGATGGACGGATCAATCCAATCAACAAAAGCAAAAAAGGTAAAAGAAAAAAATAAAATAGATACTCACAGATATGACTTCCTTTTCTTTTCTTTTTTCCTTTTCCTTAGATATCCTTCCTCAACAGCTACGACTTCCGTCTTCCTTCTTCCTCCCGTGGTACAAACGTTTCGCAAACGAGACTGCAGAATTGTGTGATGTTGTTTTGTGGAGGGATTCGGGAAGGGGAGGCAAAGGCAAAGACTTCAAGAGATGTCTCTTTGTAACCATGGAAAAAAACTCTAGCAAAGCAAGATCCGTGATCATAAGATGAGCTAACTTGATTTGGATTAGCTTATGCTGATTAGTTACTCAGATAGCTTAGCTTAAACGCCCAATCTGACGGGATTTAAAGGTGGGAATTAATGAATGAGTGGGATCAGGGCCAGAAAAGAAGGTGAATTCGGTGTACCGTGTATGAACTAGTGGGCAGATGGATGGGCAAATTGGTTCCAAGGTTACATTTGATACGTCGGAACATTTCATCCATAGTCACATAGGGACATTTCTCTGACTAACGTTAGGTAGGTAGGTACTTTGTAGGTATGGATCGTACAGTCAGTACGAACACGGTATGAAAATAATAAGTAACCTGGAACTACTAAAGAACTACTAACAACTTACTAACAAGTTTGAAATAGCAACTAATAATGTACTACTTTTTACCTAGGTCATGGTATGGAATCTAATGGTACATTCCAGTACTTACTAGGTACTCAACTAGGAATGTATTTTACCTACCTTACTTTAAATATCTCAATCCGTGGTTGATGGTTGATTTATAAAACATCAAAGTTATCCATCTGTCAACAAGTAGACTATAGGTACCTAGTCACGTGTTAATGAAGCTCTCGGGGTCCCTAGGTAGTAGGAATAGTGGGGGAATTCTGATCTGGAGAGTTGCGAAATTGAGGGATGATGGATCACTTTGTGTAATTGATAAGCTAATAAATCATCTGGGCATCGGTTGGTTGGTTGGTCACAGTCTTGTTTGTTATTATTGCCCCTCGCTTTGATATGGAATGGTAGTATGGTAGGTAGTGATTTGTGAAGCACTACTGGACTGGAAAGCTGGAAAGGGCGGGTAAAGGTACCTAGGTAGGTATGAGGTAGATGAGGGGGTGTAGTTAGGTAGGTAATAAGGGAGGGATGGATGGGTGGGTGGGAAAAGGGAGGGAGGGGGAGAGGGTATTTTTTCTGAGTAGGGTAGGTAGGTAGGTAGGTAGGGTTATTGGAAGAATGATCTAGGGAGTAGTAGGTATATATAAAGTATTCTGTTACATCCACCCACCCACCCATCCATCTATTCCATACCTACATACTACAACCCATCCCGTACCTTACCTTACCTTACCTTACCTTGCCTTACCTTACCTACCTATTATGCATCTCCAAACTGAAAAATCATCAGGGGCGAACTTAGAACTTTGTGGAGGATTCACTTATAGCTACCCAGCCAATCAATGCATCTCCCGTCTTCCATACATCTGACTACGACATCTTACACTTCACATGCAATGCAAATGCAAATGCAATGCGTTAAAATGCCACAATGCGGCTCTTGACTGCAATATATTTTGTATCTTATATATATATATATATTCACATCTCACTCAGCTCATCTAATCTCATCTTATTACAGAAGTCCAGATATCTATCTTTCTATCTGATCTTCTTCCTCTCACAGTCTCCCAATACCTTGCCCTCCAGGCCGAGCCGAGCCAAGCCAAGACCAAGTTACTGTCAATCTCTCCCCCTTGCAACTATAGGTATATAAATCTTCCATATTCAATTCAATCCCTTGAATGCCTTCTCCAGATATACATAGCCATGCCAGATATACACAACCATGGCCATACCAAGAAAAAACTCCAAATCCTATGCTAAACGCTATCAATATTCCATGTGTGTATGCATTTGAACGCCCCAAGGTCAAAGACACCGTACACCAAGTCCAAAAAATGTTGAGGTTCCGTTTTCCCAGGACTAATTAGAAAATTCGAATGAGATCCATCAAGGGCTCACTCTCGTGATAATGATTATTTCCAACCCTATTTAGTGCGAATGAATCGACTAACTAGATACACGAGGCCATTCCGATCTGTCAGCTGGGTGTCGAGGTAATACACCTTCTCCAGGAACAGTTGAACGGGGTGCTGCCTCGATTACATAGTCGATACCATCATCAGACATATATGATGGTGGTCGATTGGCCGTTGAAGGTCGTTCGGATACTCGAGAAATTGAACGATTTAATGCTGCTTCATTCCGTTGCCAGAAAATCCTATTTGGATCGACCCTCTATTTCTATCATTAGATGATCATGCCAAGCTTTTATTGTAGACTGGAATTACTTACCACCGATTCTCTCCATAGCCCATAGGCTGGTGGTGGAACCTTTGTGGCTTGACTTTCAATGCCTGCTGCTTCCTCATCCCTTGCGAGCGCTACAGGTATAGGTACTGAGGTTTCTGCATAACCTCCAGGTCCAACCATTGATGGAAGTCGTCGCGGGTTTGATTCTCCCTCTATCGGCGGTTTTATGATCATCATACAAAGACGGATCAGAGAATGACAAAAGAAAACGGTGACTATTAGGATTATCAAAATTAGGAGAACGTGGAACTCTTGAGTCTCATCCTTATTTGATAATGCCAAGCCAAGATATATCGTGAGGACGAGAACGAGAAACTAAAAATTGCATTAGAAATTGTGATGAAAAGAAAGCATAGGAAGAATGTAGTACATACCAGCCCAGATACTAAGGAATGCACTATTTTTTGACGTATCTTTTCATTCCGAATCCTTGGCCCACACGTTCCCCTACTCTCATGCGCCCCCCTCGGAGTTCCTCTTCTCCTCCTACCTCTATCCGCCAGGTCGGCCAAATGTTGTTCAGCAGGATCTACAGTAAGAAATCTGCGGTCTGAACGTCTTTGTACCCGAGGTGGGATGGTTGAAATGGGAGACGAACGTGCGGGAAGTTGTGTAGTTTGCGAGAGCCGATTAGCGGAACTGGAGGCGGCAGGTCGTAACGCAGGTTCTTCATATCGAGGTAATGTTGGCTCAGTAGTGGCAGAGTTTCGGCGCGTCGAACTTCGACTTCTAGTAAGACCTGGGATATGGATTCGAGTTGATGGCAGGTTGCCAAGTCCGACCAATCGTGGGGCTTTATGCCTTTCTGGGGAATGACTCGCCCCAGTGCTTGATCGTCCCGCAAACATTGAATGCAAACCCTCTCGAATATCTTCCAATCTCGATTGTCGCCCAGTTGAATCGGTCGATGGCATATGCCGATGTCCATTCTCGCTCTGTCGTGAAGGCATTGTGCTGATATTTCGAATTATGAGAAATTGAGTAGAGGCGATATTCCCAGAAGATGGAAACAATATTTTCTTCTTAAAAGGGTTGAGTTTCTTTTCTTTGCGCAACCCGCGATGCCCCCACGGTATTTTGTTTTCGACGTGGAGAGATGAGGCCCTGTCAACACGACCTTGTATTGATATAACACCAAGACATGAGGTCAAATGAAAGGTCGAATTATTGTATTAAGCAAGTCTATCCGTCCTCGTATGCCCGAATCGAAAGGCCAGCAATCGTTCGCAAATCAGCGTCCACCAGTCGACAGGATATGCAGGTAGCAGAAGAATTTCGGGTGGAATATGGGGAAACTGTAATGTAAAGTAAAAAAAAAACCCAAATGCACAAAAGAAAGCGCAGAGACCAAGAGATGACCAAGAGAGTGACGACTCTGACGAGTGAGAGAATAATACGAAACGTCTGAGAGAACTCCTTCGCTCCACGAACTGAGTCTCAAAGGGTCAGAAACTGCTTCGAAATTGAGCACTAAAATGGAAGTAAGGGTAGGATGAATGTAACGGAGAGCACAGCTCACGGACTTCAAACTATATGCAAGTATATGCAAGTACCTATGCAAGTATGCAAGTATAAACCAAATGCAAAAAGAGAGGATAGGAGAAAAAGCTTGGGTCGATGATGCAGATGCAGATGCTGATGCTGATTTGAGTGGACTATAGTATGGATTTCAACGTACCATTCATTCACTCTATTTTCTTCGTAAGAGAAAGAACGAAGAACTTAGAATTTGGTCAAGGTCAGGGTCAGGGTCAAGGTCAATGATTTCTCATGTCTCATCTCATAAGACTCAGAGACAACCCTAACATGGCTCATGGCTCATGGGTAAATAGTAAATTATTCGATACCAATGCCATACCGGAAAACTCTGCGACGGAAACAACAGTGGCCTTTACCTAGTACGCCTCCTTACCCTCCCACGCCTCCCTGCATCATCAAGTTGTTTGATATCTCTCAGATGTGAATTATATTTCAAGGATGGCGCTCGTGGAATTTAATCCATTTGTCCTCAATTGACCTAAATGGGAATTTGATCTGGGACACATTTAGTTCGAGGTTGAAGCCTTCCAAATTTAAGTCTGTTTCAAATGAAGCTTGCGACCCACCAATCAAATTTCTTCCATCTTTTTTTATATCAGGGGTCAAAGAACATTCGTCTAATTGATTTTAACCGCGCTGATGATGATGATGATGATGAAGAAGAAGCCTTGCAGCTCAAGTAAAGAAAAGCTTATGAAGTTGGAATTAGGAACGTCTACATTGGTTCTCTGTAAGAAAGAACAAGACTTTGAAGTATGTGCCTCACAAATGCATTCAATTGATATTTTAGGGGGATTCGAGGAATATGATATGATAAGATCTTTCATGTTTAGTTTTTGATATGATACATTTTTGCAGTTATCTGTAAGTCCTACTTCTACAAAAAAAGATCCAGATTCCAGCCCAACAGGCCCCATACGAATTTCTCATATATTGCAGATCTCATACCGTGGCTATTCTGGCTGATCAATAATAAATTGCGTGACTTGAACCAAAGATGTGATTTGGATTGACGAGGGGTAAATGTGCGAATATCATTCATACATTTATCCGTGCTCGGGCGTTCAGGGTCTTCCAAGTTTCTCGTATCAATTAAATTATTGCCCTCGATTTAAACATCTGTAAGGCTTATCCTGTTCGCATTTCAATCCCCTCAACGCCTTTTGAACACCCTGCTGAAGGGTTTCGTAAGCTTCCTACCTAGTTCCTGGTTCATGAACTCCGAATCTCTGTGTAGGACTGTTTTGTTTGGGTATCATTCTATTGACATTGACCTCCTCGTTTTGTATATCATCTCACTTCAATTCTCCCAAAAGTAATGTACGATCCGAAGAAGCGGTAAGGACTATAGCTCTGTTAGCAAGACAAATCGTAGGGTACGACAGGGAAAATCTTACTTATGGGATCTTTGCCAGGTGACAATTCGGCACAATTAACCGTTCCCTTGTGCCCAGGCAGTTTGTATAAGATTTTACCAGTCTCGTTATTCCAGACCACAGCTGTACCATCTCCAGCACCAGCAGCGATTTTCTTTCCAGTCGAATCCCAACTTGCCCGAATCAAATTCTTCTCCATTCCTGCAGGCGCACCATCGAATGTTCGAATATGTCGTTCAGTTGGCGCAAACGGTCTTATATCCCATGTTCGAACTGTTGAATCCATAGAATTTGATAAGAGAGTTTGTGAGTCTGGTGAAACGCGAAGTGATGTAATGGTATCTTGATGGCCAAGCATGGAATACACCACGGCCTTTCTCCGCATATCCCACACCTTAATATCATTGTCGATTCCACCAGAATACAACTCATTTCCAGCTTCTGACAATGCCACAGCTGTGACAGGAAATTCGGTGGGGATGAAATCGACCGCAGCTTTTGTCCTTGGGTCCCAAATGCCTATATATCCGTCGTCTGATCCACTTATGAGAAGTTCCTCTCCTCTCTTGCTGATATCCATGCAATTGATTACTTCCTCGTGTCCAACATGTCTTCGTATCCTCGTACCAGTCTCTAGATCCCAACTGGCTAGATGCATATCTGCGGATGCAGAGAATAAGGCTCTCGAGTCGCGCGACCATTGTAAATCTAATACTGCGCCTTTATGTCCTGTTAAAGTTCCGTAATTTTCGCAATCTCCATATGTTCTCCATAAATCTACCAAAATTTAGCATAAACGCCACTATCAAATATGTGTCCCTCACTAATTGATCTATCCATTGACCCTGAAGCGATGTAGTTTCCATTCGGGTCAAATTTGGCAGCGAATACCTCTCCTGAATGTCCCTCCAATTGCATCACTGGAGCTTGTAAGCCACTCGTGCGAGGCACCTATTTCACGAAAGTCAGCCAGGGACTTCCTGAATACTAGATCATTCCATAAACACCAATCCATACGTACTGCTTGTATGAGTGCGCCATTGCCAGTTGAGCCATTCGTGGTAGTTAAGGCTGTGCTATCGTTTCCTACATTCTGCCTTTTCACAACCATCTGCGAGGATCCAAAAGATCCGGAAGCTGGTCGTTTTGCCGAAGACATGATTGTAGTTTATACCGTCGATCTACGCGTATCTTTTTCGAGATATAAGTACGATTTTTCGAAGCTGCGCGTTCTTGTTACCAAGGCTCGAGAGTAGAACGCAACATGAATTTCTGAAAAGCACGCTAAAGTGCGGCCGCCTAGCGCCGGCTTGTGCCTGGACCATCTCAAGCTTTAATGTCATTGTAGCATAAACGGTCTTTGGGACTTTAAATGATATCACATATTATAAATTCAAGTGAAGTTGAATAGGTAATCGCGATAGGAAAATATGGCTTCAAACAAAGCCGCGAGAATGGGTGAGGAGTAAGTGATCTCTTGTCAATTATCAGGTCAATATATACTAATACGCTACTCAGGGTCTGGAAGTAAGTACACCAAAAGCATAAGAAACAACCCGCCATATCTCACGATGGCTAATCAGCATTCAGAAGTCGTGTAGACAAAGTCAATGCTGAGCTCGTTACTCTCACCTACGGAACTATCGTAGCACAGCTTTGTAAAGATTACGAAAGCGATTATGTGGAAGTCAACAAACAACTGGATAAGATGGGTTATAATATTGGGCTACGATTAATCGAGGACTATCTTGCGAAATCCAATACGATGAAACGCTGTTCAAACTTTAGAGAGACTGCGGAGATGATTGCTAAGGTATGGCTCAGCCCAAATGGTTTCTATGCGGAGTATGATGTTGATGGAAGATGATAGGTTGGATTCAAGATCTTCCTGAACATTACACCGGCAGTATCGAATTGGACGAGTGATAACAAACAATTCTCCCTGATATTCGAAGAAAATCCCCTGGCCGACTTTGTGGAATTACCAGATGATGGAAGAGCACAAGACGAGTTATGGTATTCTAACATCTTCTGTGGGATATTGAGGGGCGCACTGGAGATGGTGCAAATGCAAGTCGAGGCTCACTTCATTAGTGATATCCTCAGAGGTCATGATTCGACTGAGATGAGAATCACTTTGGTCAGATATATTGATGATGAGATGCCAATGGATGATGATTAGGAATGGAGTGTCTGGCGGGTGTGCATATCTTTTGGCGTTTCGGATCGGGGGAATATCATTGCGTGGATTTGGAAGACATAGGATCTTTATGGCTCAAGGTAGATTGTAGAATCTTGGTTTTAATGTCAAAAAGTATGTATATGATGTTGAGACTGTGCACACCTTGTAGTCTGGTAGATGTGAAAGTTAATTATTCCAGCCTGCATGGCTTCAAGCGAAGCATCGGTGTAAAGCCAGAAAGATTTGGCGGGTGGAATGAAAAGAAGTAAAAGGAGAGAAAATGGGAAGTCTCATCTAGTACCTAAGCCTGAGAGCGCATTTGATTGTCTAACTTGAACTCATATATTCAAAGGCGTCTTGAGGCATTCAAGCCTGAGAGACCGTTTGGTTGTCGAATCTAGATTCAAATATTGAAAAGCGCTGTGAGCATGCAGGCTAATAAAAACGCTTGCTTAGCGTCGAGGACCTGAGAGGAAGGTGCGATTGTCAGAGTCTGCGTATATGAACCGAATAATTAACAACCTCTTTATCTCAACCTTACAAACTCCCAACCTCAATCTTACAACTGTCACCACAAACATGGGGACTCGCGGACAAGGCCTCCCCAATAAACACGATCGTAAAGCCCCAGAAAGCCCTGCGATAACAATGCAGCACGGAGGTCAAGTCGAGGACTGAGATCAATAAAAATGTATGGTATAGATGCCGTGGTTAAGCTTGCTCTTAGCCCTAGAGAAGCTGAAGCTCTTTGATCAGCGGAGAAGACTATGGGGGAAGGAAGGAGGATAGAATCGATAAAAAGGAGTGATGCAAATTTCAAAAGACCTCACCGCCTCACGATTAGGGAAGAAAAAGCTCTTCGGGCTGCAGAGATGGCGGAGAAGATTCAAAAAGCATTCCTTAGTATGGATGCGGGATTAGAAAGAAAAGTTGGGTGCATGCATCGAGATCTTTGGTCCTTCAACCGTTCATGAAGCTGAAGTTCTTCGGGGTATGATTGAAGGAGAAGAAGTCGCCAAGACGGAAGATAAGCATGATGAAGGCAAAGAGCTGATGGCAGAGGAGGGTGGTAAAGAAGAAAGACATAGGACCCCCGAGTGGTTCCCTCAATAATCCTCGGCAATAGCAAATACGGTCTGCTATGGCAAATGCACCAGCAGCCAGTAGTAAGGGGGGAGTCGGTGACGAAGGAAGAGAAATGAATTGGATGATAACAGGATTACAAGGGCCCAAGGGGTGTAAACGAGAGGGGATTAACTAAACAAATCATTTCAAGGGAAGAGATTAATGTCAAAAGGAATGGATAGTGATAAGGAAGGTATTGAACAAGAGAAATAAAATCACCAGCAACAATCCAAGTTCAGTTGGGGAGAGTCGATCTTCCATATCCACGAATTTTGAATGTTTATTCTCCTCTCAGACGATGAGAACATTGAAAAAAATACTATTACTTCATAAAGCTTAGTGGCCCAGAATAAATACATACCAAAATCGAATGTTACCTCGCCAGCCTGCTAGATCACAGCCGAGATTTACTTGTCTTATGGTACATTCGTCTCGCGTTATCAATCACTCGCGAATCACGGGGCAAAGCTTTGTAAGTTTGTATTAACATTGTGGTTTCGCATTGAAGGGGCGTCAAATGAGAGAGACGTATTTGAGAATTACATTGGATCGAGTGCCTTATTTCATGGAATTCTAATCGAACATTCGACATCTATAAATTGGCGGGGCTCGGTGCAAGAATCAATTGAATCGTCCCTTGAAACACTACCAGTGAAATGACTGGCAATCGGGAATTAATAACGAGAGTCAATAAGGATGGCAAAGAAGAACCTTCTAACTTCGAATTTATCACAGTATTGACCCAGGTTTTTGACAATGACGGTAATGAAGCATGGAGGAAAGTAACCTTTCAAGCACTGCGTGATTATTTGAGGAAGCAGAATAAGCAGAATTTAATTTTTTGGTATGATTATATTTCCAAGTCACCTAGCAAACACTTAATACACGTCTTATTGTCCATCCAAATCCATACTCGAGCACACCGCGTATTTCTTCCATTCACAGGTTATTCTAGCCCTAATAGAGTGGTTTTCATGTCGAAATGAACGAATTGCTTTAATCTGCACGGAATCTTTTCTCTCTCGATCACACATGGAACATACAGCCCTGATCATCAAATATTAATAACTACTAATTCGCCATAGACTCTATCACCATTAACGCATAAGGTACCTTTCGGTCCAAAGTTTAAACAGAGACAACGATGCTTCATTCTTCTCTGCCCATTTGCATCACATCATAATCTGAAACGTGGGATTGGGAATTCACCAAAGTGTTTACACTAACCATGAAGGTGAAGCTTTGGGCATCATGAATAGGAGGCTAAGCGAGACTCATCGAGACTTGAGTGATTCAACTATCGCGGCTGCGGCTTTGCTTGCTAATACAGAGCTATTGTGGATCATTGTTGTAGCCTTAATTGACTGCTTGAGAAAATGTGGATGGGACATATGATGCAGCGGATGTTCAAACTTCATATGCAGGGGCTGTATAAGATGGTCAAGTTACGGGGTGGAATACAGAAGTTGAGCGGAGTTCACCAGAGGATGATTCTATATAACTTATTGTCATAGGATCAAGAACTGTAGCTAAGACAGCTACAGGTCGGATCTTCGTCATGCGAATGTTTGGAACCGGAAACCCGCATTTCTCGCTTGTCTTCCGATTCAAAAAGGGGAAGCTTTCGGAGCTGATACCCTGAAGTAGATTCTATAGTAATGTTCAACTTCGGATCACCAATAATGAAGATCACCGAGAACTGACGAATTCTATCTATTGAATTGGATTTTTATCACATCGTCCATATCAACCATCTATCTATTAGTAATCTTATTCACAACGTCTAGTATGAACTTCTCTCTGGGAATGAACAAAACTTCAGTGACCCCGGCATTTCAATCATGCCATTGAAAGTAGCTTTACACATAAATCTATACCTGATCATCCGCGATATCCCCAACATCATTCGACTTATCCATAGAGTGTTACAAAGTCTTCAAGAGATTTTAGAGCCACAGATCCAGGTGGATTACCAGTGTCGAATGAAGAAAATGGCTATTATGGATATTGTTCGTGGGAAGAGTGACTGTCAAGCCACTCTCAGGGAGATATTGGTCCCGAGCGGTTACAGACTGTATGTATAATGCGTGACATCGATGGTAAGGAATCGATGATGAGCCACCTCAAGGGTTATGTATGGCAGAAGAATACTTGTAGTAACCATTGTGCTTTTGTGTGGAACAGATCAAGCTTCTTAATGATTTGAATTCTTGATGATTTCCACAAATGTCTATTAGAACCCACCCGCGCCCTTTCACCATTTTCGGTATGTGTTGAAGACCTATACTGCATGATAATTGATCATGCTTTCCCATACCATTCTTTAGAGCAATAATGTGTAGAGGTATGTATGAGAAATCTTTATGAATGATGAATTGAAAGGGTCTTCATGAATCGACTACATGCATGACGAGAAGCCTGACGAGAAGTTTGACGAAAAGACTGGTACTTGAGAGCCAACCCCGAGGAAAACGTATGTATGATAGAGACGGATTTCTGTTTGGGTTTCCAACACAAAAGTCGACGTTGTTTTGCTTTTTAAACTTGAAGTACCGAAAAGTAAAACAAAAGTCCATAGAAGTTATGTAGTCTTACCACAACTCGATAAATATAGACGATTCTAATAGATATAGAGAAATTATTGAATGCTTAGTTCCGTTGGGACAATAAGATACCTCCCTTTAGGCTGATGGAGAGAAACCAAATGTAAATCAATCCTTCCTCGATGGGTGCAGTGGCATTGGATGCGGCAGCAAAACTCCAGTGATTCAGAAAAGATGTGCCCCCTCCCTCATCTTTGGCATTAACCAAAATACAAAGCAGAAATATCCCAACTATGGGAAAACGACTTTGTATCCTCTCTCATGGTAAATCTCTTCTTAACAACCTTAATGTTAACGTCGTTCCAATCCCCATCATCATTCTTGTCAACGGTTCCCCGCCAATCACGTGTCTGAGCTGCCTGCTTACTAATCATCATCATTACCAAAAACTCCTCACAATAATGGCAAAGATTGGTTCTTATATCTACCAGCTCCATTTCGCCAACCTTACTCCGAAAATTACAACGATTCCTCTCCAGTCCTACTAGTTTACTACCGCACGTCAGTCGAAGAAAAAAAAACAAGTTTCCCACCAAAATGGCACCCAAAACCCAACGGATAGTTGTCGAGCGCCCCTCCCGTCGCACAGCTCAACCAAAGGGATATTTCGCAAGCACATATACTGCATTGACTGCACCAGAGAATGCCAGTGTTGTGAGGAGTATTGGAGTTTTCGGCATTGCGGTAGCTTTCTTCTCGAGCAGTTGGAGCGAGTACCTTTTGCCTCCGTGAGTATTTTTCGTCTCTGGGATTCAGAGTTGGTACTAATTGGGTTATGTGCAGTTTGTAAAGAATTATTTGCGGTTGAGGATGGTATGCTGATACTGGGGAACGCGCAATGGGCGAAGCGTGATCGGCGGATGATGGAGGAATACCTTTAATGAGGACGCAAATGTACAATGGATTGGGTCGTAGACGGATATACAGCAGAGGAGTGTATGATAGGATGCATGATGGAAGATATGAAAACAATGGCATATGATGCAGCGGAGATGATCCGGAAGGACTATGAACATGTGTACATTGGGGTGGAAAATGAGGCGTTGATACTTATTGATGAATGGATCTCTACTTCCTACATACATCTGGACTATGGGTGCTGCGGTGTTTTTCCATTATTGGAAGATTCTTGCGATCCTTGGCTTATGGTTCTTTTCTGATGGGTGAATTTCTGATGAGGGGGTGCCCATAATGGGTTTCACCGGGCAACATACCTGAGTAAAGACAGGGTTGTAGGAGGAGTCCAAAAGTCCAAGTTGCATGCTTGAAAGTGATTATACACTAGGCCAACTACAACCGACTGGTGGGAGTAAGTGCTCTTTCAATATGCAGAGCTTTATTCGAGGAATATCTGCTCCACTGTGACTGCTCACAGATGGAAATAGCCTATTTACCCTTTGACGCAATGAGAAAGGCGCTTCGAAACCCTTCCATGTTTTCTTGTCAGTCCTCCAGGTATACAATCTCATACTTTTTGCATTAAAGGCCATGAGTTTATATCACCAGCACAGGTCAAAGATTCCGATACGCAACATCTTGATGTTTTGATTATCAACAGGTTCTTAAGCCAAAAGCAGTGCTCTACGTTCGTCTTCTGAGTGCTCCTGCGCCCCTCTTTTCTAATGAAGCTGCAACAGCAGCTGCAAGTGAGTCCCGTAAAATACATGTGGGCCAATAGTTTGCTTCTTGCTATAGTGTTCTACTTAATATACGGTAGTACAACGGTGGCGTGTATTAAAGCTTTAATATAACAATTCATATGTATTAGAAAATATTATATTACTTTTAATATTATTAAAATATTTATTAATATTGAATATTAGTAAGAATATATTAAAATATTGAAATCTAATTTGGAATGCTTAAAATAGGTTTGAAATTCTACAAATTCTATATACATTCTAGACTTAATTTAACATACTAAATTTTTTTTAAATATATCAAATCAGATTCCAGTATTTTAGTATATTTCCAATAATATTTAATATTACTTTTCTATTGCATATCCTAATGATATTGGAATTCAATACTATATACATATATAGGTTTTAAGAATTTAATAAGAATCATTGTACGGATCAGTATACGGATCAGTATACGGAATACGGGAAATACTAAGTAGAACACTGTCTTGCTATCATCCTCAACTGTATGATCAATGCATCTTGCATGGAATACCAACAAAAGTTACAAACCTAATAAGTATATCTTCCGCTGTAATCATACATTCATATCCCTCCTCATATCTAACCTTCCCCGCATCCTGCCCCCAAGAAATTTACCCACTCATACACCATACATCATTCCAACTCATCTGCTATAACCAACCCTCCACCCACCAAGACGGCATTCTAGCAGCCACCGCTCGGATCCGCTCTCTTCTCACTCAACCACATCCCTCCATCCCTCCATCCATATTCACGAGCCAGCCCCTCCGTTCAGTGAGCGCGGGGCTGCAGGAGGATTAGCCATGCACGCACGCACCAAAAACGTCTTGTCAGAGATGGGGATGGCAAGAGTAGTGCAGAAGGCAGGAGGCGCTGGGAATTAATAGTTGCAGGACTATCAATGTTAGAAGTCCTCAACTTTTTCAACATGAGACATGAGACATGCTGTCATCTAATTTGATGTACGAAATAGGCATCTGGATCTCCTGCTGGGGAATTGATGATTGATGATTTGATTCGGCGAGCCAAGTGCAAGGATTACTTGTTCATCGAGCAGAGCCTTTCCAAGAACTACCTACTTTCCATCCCATCCCGTTCCTCGAGCGCGCATGCATACGAGTGAGAAAAATCATCATCAATATGCAAGAAAAGCAACGATGGTATCGATACACCATTTCATTCACAGATGGGCCATGGCACCCCTGTCGAAACCGATGCGGCGGCGATTGGCGCAGATGGTATCGACGGATTCGCGAGAAGTTACATCCTTGAAAAAAGGAACATCCAGCTGCCAAAAGCCCAGTTCGCTAGCTTTTTGAATTGCAGAAATTTAATGAGTATGCATGTATGTATGTATGTATGCATGCATGCAAAAAGGCAAGAGAAGTTTTCAAAGGAGAATTTTCCGAGGGAATAGAGACAGACAGGATGCGGGATATAGGGATGGAGGGTTCTTCCCGCATGCATGATAGTTTTGGATGCGGGAGAGACTGTCACGTAGTGCGTTTTTTTTTTTTGTTATTCCGTTCATGGGACGGATGTTCCAATGTGATTTATTATCCTAGGATACTGCCTTTAAAAAAATCAGCTTTGCTTTGCTCTGCTCGCGAGGACTACATAATGCAACCATACAACTGTATAATTTCTATACCGACACTCCCACCGTCAGTCAACATAAGAATCCCCAACGCGACAAACCAGAAGAAGAAGAAGAAGAAAGAAAGAAAAAAAAAATCTCAATCGCAACACCTTTAACATTATATTCAAATCAGGGACAGACAACCTCTGCAATGGCCAAACCAATAATCAACATCTATATCCACCCAACTCTGCCAACGAAACAAAATAAAAAAGTACACCTACCAACTTGACCAGTTGCTCTATGAAGCTCTAATCTCAAAGTATTCGCAAAAATGGCATTTGCATTACCTAGGTAAAGTGAAAAAGCACCTGCGTGTTTCAAAATAGGTGTAGTGTGTATAATGGAGACGCAGCTCTTGCGATGATACATACTATGGTAGGCTTCGGGTGCGGGACAGGCTGTGTAAGTTAGTAACCAACAAATCCCACTCCCACCTCCCACCTCCACCTCCCCCTCCCAAACTCACATCAAATCCTCCCTCCCATCTTCTATATCAACACAAAAAATCACAACCTACCTCCTCACTGTATCCGCATCCGCATCCGCATCACACACCTCACACACCTCACACACCTCACACACATCAAGCAACCACCCCATCAATCAACATTTAAACCATTCAAAACATCTCAAATTCTTTATTTGATAAGCTCAAACAGTGCAAGCCCTCAGCAACAATTACAAGCTACACATCCATCCCAGACTCTCAGATTCTCAGACCTAGTAGTCCAATCTAATCCATTCCATTCCTTTCCCTTCCCGTCCCAGATTCATCCATTCATCCATCCATCCATCCATTCATTTTCATCATTTTCATCACTTTCATGATCTAGGGGTATTTACCATTTTTTGTGAAAGAGAAAAGCCATGCCATCCCACTATACCATGCCATGCCATGCCATGCCATTCAATACCATTCCATACCATACCAAGCCTCCAATCTCAACATACGATACGCCAAAGCCATGTTGCAAGATGTTCAAATTTCGTACGCCTCAAATATGAAAGAAGAAGCAAACAAGAAAAAATACGCCAAACGATTGAATCTACTCGTCCTCCATCCATCCTTTCCCATTTTCATGAAATTCAACGCCGCATTTAAGCACCTATGCAAAGAAGCTATAATTCATCCTACCAAAAAAAACAGTCATTTCATTTTTTGCCAAACTCCACGCCACATGTGCTCGTATATTCATTGGTAATCGCAACGTAATTTCAAAAGAGAAAGAACTTTCAATCATCGTCCAAATCAATGACTTCCACCACACTCGCTTTGACGCTATTTGTTGATTTCTTGCTTGGCCTATCTTCATCTATGGAATCATCATCATCGTTCTCTACACCTGTCGTAGACTTTCGCTTGTGTGAAGGTCGTGCTTCTGGCTTTGGACGCCAGGTACCGTCCACTGTAACCAAAATTGATTTGACATCTAGGTTGTCTTGTCTTTGTAGTTCGTCCCTGACAGAGGTCAAGAATCCATCGACATGAAGGCTGTATGGACGTGCATCCAAAGCGCAAAGTGGACACTTCCATACATCAACCATACAAGGCTGCTCTGGTCGTTTCGGCTTGCTTGGACGTGTCAATAAGAAGGTTGCGAGATCAAAGCACTCCCGATGCAGACAATCTTTACCACGAACAGGAATCTCAAAGATTCGCGATGTAAAAGGATCTGTAAGATCAATGGAAAGATCGCTGGCCACCATTAATAACTCATCATCTTCCTCAGTTGGACCCGCAAGCTTCTTCTTGATCTCTTCCACGACTGTTGCTGCCGGAATGATTTGCTCCTGACAAATACCTATGATTTCATTATGCCGTAGGATTTCGATCTCTTCCACAGCCAAGAAGTATTCCTTCTGTTTAATTGCTGTAGTCAACTTGGGCATTGAGATAATAATCTCGTTGGTTCCAGCACGTACATAAGGTGTAATATCGATCGGTAAGTCTTTTCCGTGGTGCATTTTGCGTCTAAGCTCCAAACTATTTTGAGAGTAGTTGTCGCTGTTGATATTCATAAAAATCATTTCAGGCCACAGAGTATCTGCAATAACCCAACTCGAAACTGGAAATTCGTCTGTATTTAGGGCTGCTGACGTGCATCTCAATCGGAACTGCAGAGATTTAGATTTGATCTCACGGACCTTCAAATTATCTGCGCCAATCAGTCTATCGCGAGAAATATGAGTTAATGCACCAATGGGGATTTGAAACTCAAATTTATTGAGAGCAAGTTCGAAAGGTATCTGCCTTGGGGCCATAGGGAAATTCTTCACAAATTGATAAAGTCTGCGAGATGGGTCATCTCCCTTAGGTTTAGGAACATCGACAGTAACCAAGCGAGGACTGCGAACATGTGCTTGATGGAGAGCATTTAAGTCTGGATCCGGAATCCCTTGAGGATGCACAAACCCAAGAGGAGGAATTATAGGTCTCTTCATAGGGTCAGACATGCGGTAATGCATGCGTTGTTGCTCTTCAATAGTCATGGGTCTTGGGGCGGGAGGTATTTGAATTCCATGAGGGAAATTTTGTATATAACCAGAACCATTATGATTAGAAACATTCATGGATGGGATTATATGGTCGCTAGAAACGCTATTGTTTCTGCTACCATTTCTGCTGGCATTTCTTGATGAAACTTGCTGCTGTTGCTGCTGACCATTTCCAGAATTGCTATCTCTTCTTAATTGAGCTTGACGTTGCATCGCTAGAGCTTGCTGTTGCTGAGATATCTGATGCTGAGTGTTGTGTTGCAGCTGCTGTTGTTGCAGGTATTGCTGTTGCAGATGTTGCTGTTGCTGTTGCATCATTTGGATATGTTGATTCTGCTGAAGACCCACTGGTAGAGGAGTGTTTGTGCCATACTGTCCTTGTTGAACAGCATGCTGCTGCAATGATTGTTGTGGATAATACGTCTGTTGCCTGGGGTCGAATCTTGGATCATAAGGGTGTTGCCCTTGAGGAAGTCCTTGGTTATGTGCGATAATTGGTGACTGAGTGCCATTGGTCCGCATTACAGGCGATGGAAGTGGATTACCATTACTTTGCAAGGCTGGTGACGAATATTGGAACCCTTGTTGCATTGGCGACCCCATAGATAGACCTTGCATAGGAATTGGACTAGGAGTGTCTGCAGCCGTGCGTGGTGTAAGGTTTGGATAACTGCCGACGGCGCTTATTGTAGTTGATGGTAATGGAGGTCCCGGGAATGATGTTTGTATTTGGCCTAAGTTATGAACAATTTGATGGTTTTTGAGTTTATTTTGTCGACGGATAGTACCTTGGCTGGGATTTGAGACTGAACGGTTCGTGACAGCGTATAGTCCGTTGTACGGTCCATTGTGCGGTCCATGTGTAGAAATCGGGATTTGACCTGCTCCGGGAGCGTTTAGAGGAGGCGCAGGGCCTATTGTTAAGGGTTGCGGTACGATATTCGCTTGGTTCTTCTGGCGCGATTTCTGTGCAATCATCATGTATTTCTCTACTATGATATTCTTTCTTTCTTCAATTTCTCTGGCCGAGGGT
Organism: Myriosclerotinia duriaeana; assembly: GCA_002162615.1. Classification (NCBI taxonomy): domain Eukaryota; kingdom Fungi; phylum Ascomycota; class Leotiomycetes; order Helotiales; family Sclerotiniaceae; genus Myriosclerotinia; species Myriosclerotinia duriaeana. Next base: position 1,633,349 of record NGKI01000011.1, on the reverse strand, counting down.
GGGCGAGAAGTATTATATCGAGCAGAAAGTTCTCTGTGTCCGAATCTATCTTGTTCAAATACCCTTTCCATCTGGTTGCCGAAGTCGTCATCCACAATGTTAAGGTTCCGCCGAGTCGCAGTGAATACAATATTTTGCAGAATGGGCGATAACAGCCCTAATCGATCAACCAGCTCATCAACCAGGGGAGGATGACCTCTACTAGCACACAGCCTCGTGAGAGCTGGCCAATCAGAAGCCAATTTTGAGAGAAATGTTCCGACTTCTTGAATGGTAGCCCGATATGGCCCAGAAAAATTCAGCAGATCGTCCAATGGGGTCGGGAATTTGGCAAACCATCTTAGATGAGCTGGTGCCATACCCTCATTGTCTCTAACTAGCTGACCTAATATCCGAAATGCATTGGTCAATGTCACTGGGTTTGGAAGTCCAAGTATACCAGTAAGATCTTTACGGCTTGTATCCCATATACAAAAAAGCTGATGTAATGCGACATAGAAAGAATCCTCGTTTTCGCAGGCAGCTTTCATCAAACTGAACCTTGGTTTTTCTAGAGCGGAATTCAAGCTGTCCATACCACCACACATATCGATATATTTCTGTAGTATTTCAATACGGGGTTTCAGGGAACACATCGTTGGTGGTAATGTCCGTCGTGGGCCTGGCAATTGCGCATGAGAATATGATACATGATCCGCATTGCCCTGCATCGTAGGCGATATCTCTAGATTCCCTGTAGTGACAGACTGTATTCGGTTGCCTAAACTTTGATCTGAAGATGAATGATGGGCCCGTTTTTGGGCTGATGCGATGTTCGCTGAGGTCTGCAGAGGAGGGGCTTCTTCTGGCAGAGGAGACCTTGCAGATATTGCCACTGTGCGAGGTTCGTTGATCTCACCTCTCGATGCATCAGGGGAGGATTCAACTTGAGGTTGGGCTATATCGGTATCTGGAGATGTATTATACGCTTCTTGGAGAGCCTGACTTGTTGCGACTGTCCCATTCCCTCTCGGAGAACCATGCGTACCAGAGACAGCGGCGGTGTGTGTGTTATTAAGAGACACGAAATTATGCGCCGATTCAGGACTTGATGCTTCGTTACTTGTTACAGATGAAAGTAAATTTGCGGTCGACGTTCTAACATTTACTGTGATTAGCCTCAAGTTATCCAATCGAGTTTGCATGCAATGAGGCCTGATACCAACAGGCAGATAATGGCCGCAAACAGTAGGTAGGTATTTATAATAGCCCACGGCATGAACTTCTGAATCCACCAAATATTTGTCTGGCAGTGAATATCCTTGATTCCTTGTGCGCGAGTCACTTGACCGATGACTCCATGCTCATTATGTGTGGCTTTGAATCAGAGAATTAAATGGGTATGGATACGAAGTATATAACTTACCTTTGGGGATTGGAATTGCTCTGATCGGATGGTTTGGTAATGCTAGGACGTCGTGGAGTCGGTCGTACTGGAGCCCCTCCTGCAAGCATCCAAGATTTTTGTCTAGACCCGCCAAAAAAGGCGTTCAATGTCGCATTAGAGGAGACAACATCTCGCTCGGTCCTGGCAGAATGGCCATCTTTATCAGGCGGTCGGCGCATGTCTTAGGTTCAATGTTGCGTTGTCGAGAATTCATCGATTCGGTTTTGGTAACAATTCAAAGGTCGGGTAGACTTGAGAAACATTAATAAAATGCTTTGATGTATCTTCGAAAGTTTTGAAAAAAATGAAAGCTGGTTGTACATGCGAGTCCTTGGAGGTGAGGTGTATAAGATGTTTTCTCCTCGCCCCTCGCCCCTCATCCCTCGTCTCTAGACCACGCCCTCAATCCAATTTTTTGATAGATTTTCGTTTTGTGGAAAAAGAAAGAAAGAAAGAAAGAAAGGAAGGAAGGAAGGAAGGAAGGAAAGGAATCAAAAGTCAAGCCCTGTCTCATGCCATAAGGTTCCTCGAACAAGCGTTGCCTAAAGAATATGAGATATTATCTCTTTACTTCGCTATATGAAGGAATCAAATTCTGATAGATAGGAAAGGAATCAACACAATTCAACATATATTTGGGGAGGTTGCTTGTTCGAGTTGTCAACTTTGTTTCTGCGAAGATGACAATGATCAAGATGGGAGGTTCGGTATCGATAGGGAAGTACCGATAACGAGCCTCTCAAAGAAAGGTAAACCAAACCTGAGCAAATGATGCCATGCAGAGATGAAGATAGCAAGTAATTATGCGACAACCAATGAAGTGTTGTGTTGTAATATTTTCAGATTTGTAATTTTGAAATAGTTTGAGAGTATCAATTATCAAATTTATATTGAAACATTATTGAAGAGCGGGTGATATTGAATGCGGAAACTACTAGGTAACTACTTGAGTAGTATATCAAATTGGAACAAGTCTAAGGCATGTTTTTCTTATATATACCTAGGTAGGTATGGTACCTACTAATAAGTAAGTAGATACAAAAAAGCAAAAAGTCTATAAGTAGTTACTACTATATAGGTATATCATAATATAATATCAAGATACATAAAGGGTACAGTACATTCATATTGTAGTACTTCATGACGTTTACCTGTATTGTTTTACTCTTGCATGACTCAGAAAGACGGAAACTAGAAGGCCAACCATCACTGATCAGCCATCATCAAGCATACCCGCTCCGTAGATAAACAAGACTCGTAGATATGGTCTCTTCTAGACTGTGAAACTACTTACTAAGTTACTATACTATGATATGAGATCACAGTAACCTTTCCCCTCCCCATCCCCCCTCCTCTCAGGGATTGACATACCTTGAAAGAAGAAGTCATGAATTTGGTTGGTTGTTCACGGCGGCAAAGGGTTATCGCTGAAAGATGTAAGTTTAAGTTATAAGTTCTGAAAGGCAAACCGATTTTAGAAGTGTGGAGTTCAGTTCTGTTATCGTCAAATACCAACCACATGGAAATCTACCACTTGCCCAAAGCACTTACTAGGTAGGTACTTATTATCCTTGACTTCCACGCTCGCTAACCTCATATTATTATCGATTACAACGGTGCAGGAGAAAGAGGTATCCATGGTTGAAGGAGTGGCCTTTTGGAACCTGAGAGATTTCTTGTAAAGTCTTAATAAGATATTTTTCTTTATAATTTATAATTCCGTCCTGCTTTTACTTCTTCGAATACCTAGTACTAGTAGAGGTCTATAAAAAAGATATATATATATAGGAGTTTAGATACTAGCGGCTGTATAACCAATGATAGGTAATATAACAATCATGGATTCCCAAGGTCAGTCTTATATACATACTAGGTACCTAGGGACTAGGTAGATTCACATAGAACCAAAATATAACCCGTGGACCCGTGGACCCGTGGACTTGCCCAGGTGGTCAATGGTATCCCTGTTAAGCGATGGCAATGGCATGCGTTTTCTGCATTCTCTGTAGGGGATGGATAGCGGCTAATAATACTTTACTCAGGCGGGTCTTATAGAAGGGCTCGGGCAAAATACTCAATCTTATTAAAATTACTTGATACTATATACTATATACTATATACTTAATTGTTCGATAATAGCGATATTAAAGATTTCAAATATGTAAGCTAATTTTCAAAGTGAATTACCCAGGTAGGTATAATACCTAGGTATTATTCACAAAATTTTAATCCCGAATTACCTATAGTATGTAAAATGTATATTTTGGATGGTTTTGGTAAGCAGATCGATCCATGAATGCGTCAAATTTTCAGCCCGGCCCTCATTACTAGGTACCTTCAGGGCTACCTAGGTACTATCTCTTGCATTGCGATACGCCGCCGGATAATCTATTCGCTCTCATCTCAAGTTCTCACCCCTCCCACTAATAATAGAGGTTTCCAAGTCACCACTCATTTTCACTCCCTCACTCACTCACTTATTATTACAATTCACTCGCCTTCACTCATCTATCCATTCCATCCGACAATCCACTTCAATTTATTATATTCTATACCTACCTACCTAGTATTGCACAATTCAATCATGTCCCCCTGATCCAAAACACTCCCCAATCCACTTTACCAGACGTTTCCAAGGTCATCCTCTTACCTTCTGTGTCCAACAGTCACCTGGGCAGTCCATTGCACATTTGGGTGCCCCCAAAGATCGACAATCCCTCCCAATCGCTATATCATATCTGCTACCCATGTCCCGACAACAAATTTACTCTTGTTGTTGTTAATGCAACCCGAAAACGAACCTTTGCGCCCAAGAACCGAGTCAACAGCTACAATAAACTGGTTCCAATAAGCAAAGCATACACTTGAATCAAACATTCAAAGCACCACACTATCTCGAACATTCAAAGTAGCGACAGGCTCCGATGGTTGGTTGGTAGATAGTAAAGGACCTTAGGAGGACAAGAAGAAGAGTCGGACAGAATTGAACAATGGAGTCGTCGCATCCCCGACCAGATGCAATCCGACCCGAGCCTGGATCAACTTTGATTGTAGTTCGTAAGTTAATAAACAGGGAAATGATGAATTCCAATAAATCATCATGTAAGGGAGTTTTGCGGCTGATGATTAAGCTAGATGATTTCTCTGCTCGCAGTTCTGATGAGCTCAGCTTATCGAAAGGAGATCGGGTCGAATTAATAGAGAGAGATGATGAATTCGGGGACGGATGGTACCTTGGGAGGAGTTTGGTAAACGGATCGACCGGTTTATTTCCCGAAGGTAAGCTTGCTAGGGGGAAATGATGTCGCATTGAGTATTGAGACTGATATATCATAAAAGTCTATACCAGATTAGCTCCTCGTGGATCCCCTTCCCATCCAAATCTTTCGGCAGTGTCTATGTCTCATCCAGGAGCTTTGCAAATTCCGCTTCCTCAACCATCTCCTCAATCGATTGCGCAAAGCTCCTCTAGTGAAGCTACAACTCTGCTCGGGAATTCAGAGGCTATTCCCAATATCCTATCACCCGGTGTATCTTCCTTTCCTACATCTTTGATCGAACCCTCAACGAATTCTGCCACAAAAGCATTGCCACCACTAAGTGCAGTGAGTTCGAGTTTAGCAGCGAAGTCCCATATCCACGGCCAGGATAGTCCAGTCATGAATGAGACTTTAAGTGTGATTGATGAGCATATAACCGACATGAATCATATTGTTGGTTCTGTACCAAAAAGTATCAATGACTCGGGAAGCGAATATAGTAGCCACCACCCCGATGCAAGATTATCATATATCAATGGGGAGGAAACAGACGAAGAAGAGGAAGAAACACACACTTTTGAAGAGGTGTCGATATGGACACCAGAGCAAGTGGCAGAATACTTGTTTACTGTAGGAGTTGATAAGAAGCACTGTGAAGTGTTTCGAGATCAAGAAATCAGTGGGGATGTCCTCATAGAAATGGATCAAACATCCGTTTTCATGAAAGAACTTGATTTAGGCTCTGTTGGACGAAGACTGAAAACCTGGCAAAAGATTAAGGCCCTCCAAGACGAAATAAATGGTGAAACTCCAACAAGAAGGAACACTGGTACATATGCTAGTAGTGAAATTGGCTCTGAGGATGGTGGCCGTCACAGCCGTAGTGGCACTTCATCAACAATGCTACCAAGAAACCTCAGTTTGAGTAACCGACCTGGATCGTCATCAAACAACATTCGACAATCTCATCAACGTGCTCCCAGAAACGGCTCTGTTACAAACTCATCTCCAATATCTTCTAAAACTTCACAAGGTAGCCCAAGAGCTCCAGGTGAACAGAGACCTTCTGCAGCATCAATCAGGGATCTACATCATTCTAGACAAAGTTCCATTGGTGAATTTAGTACCACTCATTCACTCATGAATGCTATCGCAGCAGATAAGAGTCACGGTACATCTTCACACAGGAAGCAAGCATCATTTAACAAAGATTGGTCCCTCGGTGATGCAACCAATGCTATATCTCAAAGACCCTTATCTTCAAGTCGCCCGTTATCCTCTGCTGGTCTCACAGAAATTACCACCAAGGGATCCACAGATCAGCCACATGAAATTATAGCGCCCCCAACTAATTTAGATACAGACCGAGGATATTTCTCGGGTGGTGAATTGGAGGGTCGGAGAAACGTTCTACGCAAGAGAAGTAGCACAGCTCGACACTCTAGAAATTCGAGTTACACTGATGAGCAAAGATTGAGAACTGCAACCACAAATTCAAGACATTCCAGATTTGGTAGTGTAGATTCAACGAGAGAAACAACACCACCTACGGCAGCACAAAAATATTACGGCTTATCTGTGAATGGTCGTCGGAGAACACCTTCGGAAAGTTCTATCAATACACCTCCTCGACCCGTACCACCTCCGAAGGACGATTTTCCACTTGTCACCAGGCTTCAACCAGAAAAATCCATGGATAGCATGATATTGCCAAAATCTCCAAAATCACCCAGTCGACCAGGTCATCCTAGCGATTGGTTGTTTCCTGTTAAGCCAGCAGGATCCTCTAGCCATTTTAGTATGCGCGCGATATCCGACGCTGTCACCGGCCGTGAAAAATCTCGTATCACTTCACCAACAGAAACTGTATCATCGTCAACAAAAGAATCTCCACTTGAATCGCCCTCGAGGGCCGGTTCAAGCACACCTTCAGGTGGCCCGAGCTTTGAACTGGATCCACCAGATGAGAAGATGGCTATGATTACTCCCAAGACATCAAGGAAGAAGTCCAAGAAGGAAACTAGTGCTTACACTCGGGGCTTGGAAAAGAAAACACCTCAGGAACAAATGGTCGGTGCAGATTATAGTGGATGGATGAAGAAGAAAAGTTCAAATCTCATGACAACATGGAAGCCTCGACTTTTTGTGTTGAAGGGTCGCCGACTGTCTTATTACTATTCCGAGACTGACGAACAGGAGAAGGGATTGATCGATATTTCATTCCATCGAGTATTGCCAGCCGACAATGACCGCCTTACTGGCCTCCATGCCACTTTGACAGGTGCAACCAATAGCCCTACAAGCCCGATCAATGCGCAAGGAACCATTGCATCAGCGGAAGCAGACGCCGAACCAGAATCCTCATTAAGCAAGAGTGGTGGCGATTCTATGTTTATATTCAAACTCATGCCACCACGAACTGGTCTTTCCAAAGCCGTCAATTTCACTAAACCCACCGTGCATTACTTTGCAGTGCCAAACATTAAACAAGGCAGATTATGGATGGCCGCACTGATGAAAGCTACCATCGATAGAGACGATTCCCAACCTATAACCACAACATACCAACAAAAGACCATCTCCCTTGCCAAAGCCCGACAAATGCGACATCGTCCTCCAGCACTGATGAATCTTGATGAGAAAGTCGAAGAAGAAACGTTGAAAACCCCGGCAAGCGATAAGCATGGTCTAAATATTCAAGGTATCATCTTTGATCGCGAACCCCACGAGGGGGATAGTGGCGTTTCTGGGGTATCGAAACAAGAGAGTGCGATTACGGGGACGAGTCAGCTACCGGAAATTATGGGCTTAAGTAATACCTATTCGCCAGATATTGATGTTCCGGAACCACAAACTGCTTGAGATGGGAACCTGGAGGCTGGATGAACAATGACGATTGAGATACGCGCAGGCATGCAACAAACATGATTGATGGATGAGCACGAAGACGCACATCGAATCCTTTTTTTCCTTTCGACTACTTCACTCTTCTTTTCTTTTATCTAATTCTTTCGAGCAACTTTTCGATACCGATACGAGCCCGATACCTATCTACCGGGGTATTGAAGGATGCATACGAGGACACAAACCTTTAAATGGTATACCCTGTTCTAATTCTGGTGCGGTGGGCATCAGGTGGAGATTGGTTGTGGGTTGGGGGTGGTTGGGATACTTGGGCAAGATGGAGGGAATATTTGGTTGATTTGGGGATGGATCGAAAGGGGAAATGGAATGGTGGAGTGGATTACTTGGTGAGGGTGATAGGGAAGGATTGGATTCAATGGATGGATGAAGGGGGAAACGAAGCATAGTACTTCCCACTCCGTCCTTTTTTATACGAACACATGCCAGTGTCACACATACCCTCTTTGTAGTATATGAAAGTTTCTTGGGGGAAGACGGATATGAATGGATGGATGGATGGGATGGAGAAATATTTCAGCGAATGGGATGATGGAAATCTTTGGGAGAATGAATCAGCGGTATAGATGCTAGGTTGGCTTACCTTTTTGGAAAGGTTCGAATTATAAAAGTCAATCATCGATATTTGAGGGCGGAGGGAGATGAGTGAGGGGAGGGAAGGGGAGGGAAGGGGAGGGGAAAAGGAGATATAAGGAGATATAAGGAGAGAATGAAGTCCATCCATTGAGATGTGTGTGGTTAATCAAAATGAGATGAATTGAACTGAACTGGACTGAATTGAAATGAAATGAATTGAAATTCGGTCGAGGTTGGAGTTGATTGTGAATAATATTATAGGAGATTATGAATATGTGTGATGATGTGATGTGATGTGATGTGATATGACTGTGATGGTAATGGTAATGGTAATGGCAATGAGTACTAGGTAGGTATTTATTCTTTTTCATCCTCATCAGAAACTCGCGTCGCGTCGTGTTGTGTCGTGTTGTGTGGTGTGGTGTGGTGATAGTTTTCATTATTTTCAATTTTTTCAAATCTTCTAATGTGTTGGGAGTTGGGAGTTGGGAGTTGGGAGTTGGGAGTTGGGAGTTGAAGGGAAAGGGAAAGGGAAAGGGAAAGGGAAAGGGAAAGGGAAAGGGAAAGGGAAAGGGAAAGGTAAAACTGGGGTTGGGGTTTGGGTTGGGTTTGGGGTTGGAGTTTAGGGTTGGGTGGGTTTAGAGAGTTGAAGAGGTTGGGGTTGGGTTTGGGTGTTTGGGTGTTTGGGTGTTGGTTGTAGATTGTAGGTAATTTTACTAGCGAATAAATGGAGAGGGGTTAAGGGGTTGGGGTTAGAGGGTTGGGGTATTAGTTTGTATTGTATTGTATTGTGATGTAGATGGATGGATGGATGGATAGATGGATTAATGGATAGATGGATAGATGGATAGATGGATAGATGGATAGATGGATAGATGGATAGATGGATAGATGGATAGATGGATAGATGGATAGATGGATAGATGGATAGATGGATAGATGGATAGATGGATAGATGGATAGATGGATAAATGGATAGATAAATAGATGGATAGATGGATAGATGGATAGATGGATAGATGAATAAATATTTGAATAAGAGTTATTTGTATATGGATTTGGATTTGGATTTGGAGGGG
>NGKI01000011.1:1569320-1617561 GCA_002162615.1 Myriosclerotinia duriaeana | reverse complement strand
AGTCTGGAATGTAGTGTTGAAGAAGGTCATATCGATTGTTCATTGTAGGGCAGAAAGATTGAATGGACTATATCATATCTTTCATATCCATTGATTTGAAGACTAGGTATTGAGTGTAAATTTTTGATATTTATGAAGTCTGATTAAAGTAAACAACAGGGATGTGAAATGTGGGCTGAAGCAAAAAGCCCCTCCACCCTCCCCCCGGTGAGCTGAGCGTCATTCTGAAAACAGCTTCATCTTGCGCAGCGCACGGTGGCTGTGAACTACCTATAAAACTAGGTAATAATATGTAGCTTTCGATTTTTTAAACTTCAAAGGATGATTCTTCCTCAATAATTGTCCGGTACGAGCGAATTCGGAATTCTCGGATCAGATCGTATTTAGGTTAATTGTGCAAATAAATATTCTGTCTATAGCTGGAGGTTACTGCAAACATTCACAAGAACTTGGCGCGCGAGCTCGAATTGCGGCAACGAGGCTGAGCACTTGAAACGGTTAAGCCACAAATCATCCAACACTACGAAGCCTTATGAAAGCTTTCGATTCTTTTATATCTCTCCCAACTCCAATACTAATGTCTAAACTGCTATTTCGCCAGATACCCTCTTTGAATTGTTCGTCAAAATGTCTGTACGAATACAGCTCGACAACCCTCATACCTTTTACACGAACCTTGATTTCATCAGCGGCAGAGTTATCCTAAATCTTACGAGCGATGAAGCGGTTAGCAAGATTGTGGTGAAGCTCGAGGGAGAAAGCAAGACCCGTCTATCAAAACCGCCAGCTATGATGTATGGGCCAGGTCCTAATCCTCCTGGACTTTATACAAGGCGAGATAGACAAGAAGTTGTCCAGGAAAATCATAAGATACTATACAAAGTAGCAGAAGTATTTCCCAACAAAGCTATTATAAGTTCATATACATTGAGGGCTGGGCAACACGAATATCCATTCCGTATCAAATTGCCCATCAACAACGGCTGCCATGATCCCGCATCGCAACAAATGGGCCCTGGTAGTGGGTTTGGAGGTCTTGGAATTCAGGGTATGCAACAGCTGCAATATACTCACGTTAAAAAGACATTACCCCCCTCACTTACCGGATTTCCCGGAGAAGCTGAGATAAGATATTATGTCAAAGTTACCGTACAAAGACCTTCAATGTTCAAGGAGAATAGAAGATCAGTAATTGGATTTAAGTTTCTACCGATTGAACCTCCGAGGCCCCCAAAAACCACAAATGAAGCTTTCGCAAAACGACCATATGCATTCCAAAATGGAGGCTCGGCTTATACGAAAAAGGGTCTATTCACGAAGAAAGTCAAACAGCTTTCAAGTACGGCCCCACAAGGAGAAGTGGATGCTAGACTACCGAGTCCCCCTATCTTAACTTGCAATAAACCTCTGCCAATGAGAATTATCCTCAGAAAACTCAACGCAAGTCCTGAGCACGTTTTCCTCAGGTCGCTACAAGTAGTCCTTCTCGGCACTACTGAAGTAAAAGCTTCAGATGTCATTAGGTATGAAATAAGTACTTGGGTTGTGATGAGTTTGACAGGGCTTTCAATTCCCGTAATATTACCAAACGACCCACCCGGCACCGAGAAAGCTATAGATAGTCAACTATGGGATTCAATTCCTTTACCGAATACTGTTGCTCCTTCGTTCGTTACTTGCAATCTTGCTCGTCGATATGAACTTGAGGCAAGAATTGGATTGGGTTATGGTCATCCCGGAGAAATCCAGGTACGTCTTGTCTTACAGTCTTGCAGCAAGTTTGAGAGCTACGAAAACTAATCAACACAGGCACAAACAATAAATATCCCTTTAAGATTCAAAATCGAAATCTTTTCCGGCATAGAACCGCCAGCTGCACTTCTCGATGCCATGACAGCTCAACCCTCTATTCCAGCAAGACCTCCCACCAACATGGCACCTCCACCATTTGATCCGGCATTCCCGCCACAAGTTGGGGCGCCAGGTGCCCCAGCTTTGGATGACGCTCCGCCTTCTTATGAAGATGCTTTGGCAGAGGATATTACCCAGGCGAATGGCGCTTCTAGACCTGCTTATAGTGGTGTTACGAATGAAAATGCTCCGGGTATCGATGAGAAGGGGGGACTAAGTAGTGGACAGCAAAAGGGCGAGGCTTCACTTCATGGCTGATGTTGAAAATCTCCCGGTTGATGGTCTCGGGGAGGCGAGCCAAAAAAAAAAAATCAATGAATTTAGGCGTGGAATAAGTTAAGAATAATTCCCAGCCAAGTATTGAGCAAAAGTGCTTTATTTGCTACATCGCGAAGAAAGCAGAAGTTGTGGGCTCAAGGTTAAAAGTCAATATTCAATTATCAGGCTAAATCTGAAAAGCCAGATAAGGCATTTATTATCCTCTAATGTCAAAATAAGATACATAATGTATGGCATGATGCATGAGAGAGGGATGTGCCGACATGGAGATATGACTACTACGATGAAGAGGATAAGTATACTAAAGAGTGTAATACCCATAGGACAGGTGGAATTGACGATGATTTGCAGCTGGTGGAGTGGAAAGACCGGCATAGTGTTATAGTGGAGGAACAGGAAGAAGCAGAGGAAAAAGTAGTGAGATGAGATAAAATATTCATGATTAATGATTAATGATTTTACATGAAATACCAATATTCTCTGAACAACGGGGTATAGGAAATTGTGATTGTTTATGCGAATGAGAGGGGATGGGGGTTTATTCGAATGTTTATATGAGGGGAGTATTCGTGGAGAGTTGAAACTAGATTTGAAAGTTCCAGGTTACTTATGAGTGCCGTGAGATGGGATGGAATGGTACTTTTAATAAGTATTGTTCTCTATGAGGTCCGTCTAGATCCTATTTCTTTTCTTTTTTATTCTCATCTTCACACTCCTTTCTACTTACTATCTCATCTCCATTTCTAATCTGTGATCCTATATCTGCGATCCCATCTTTCTCGCCTAAGATTCGTGTACGACTAGGTAGGTACTTGTACTCACATCCCATCTCCAATAATACTTTTTAAATACTAAATAAATATATAAATATAAATATCAATAAATAATAACAGTAAACAATAACCAATAACCAAACCCAACTATTTTCATTGCGCGCTCGAAAATCCGAACAATCTAAACAGCCAGACAGCTTCCTCGCCCTATTAATCCCTATCCGTACGGCAAGGTTATAAGCTGGGTACATGAGAATCATAGTGACAATAATATGGGATATGAAGGAGATGTGAAGGGTCTAGATGATAGATGGATATACTTGCGCTATATTCGGATGAGATGAGTAGAGGGGGTTTTATGTTGGATAGCGATGGTGTGATAAAAACAATGTGAAATCTAGAGAAATAATATAACTGGCAGTCTGGCTCGTTGGGATTGGGGGAGATGAGAGGAAGTGAGATGTATGGTTTGAGATGAGATATGGATGTGATATTTACCGTAGGTCTAAGATTCAAAGTGAAAGATGTGAAGCCTTGATCTCATATTTGCATTACCAACTTCCTTTACATGCGCAAGTTCCCCTCTGTATTCGGCAAAACTTGATAGCGGCTTGAACAATTTTAATTATGTGACTGAGCATGTTTTGTATGCCACAGAGATATTGGCAACGAAAAGTACTGTCACTTTGAGGTATGTATCATGAGATATTCTCCATGCCTCCATACATCTCCTATGCAACACCCTAACGCCAAATTTGCCAACCTTCACACGACTCGCTATCTCCGCCTGTAGTCATCTCTTGAACCACGATTGCCCCTATATCTATCACGATCATCATATCTGCCTCTATCCCTCCGATCCCTATCATCATACCTGTCTCCCCTATTGCGACCACCATCTCGTCTGTCGTCCCTAGAACCATAATTTCTCCTATTTTCTAGCGGACTTCTACTTCTATCTCGCTTATCCTCGTCGGTTTTTCCTTCCCTTTCGTGCTTCTTCCTTAACTCGTCTTCATCAATCACCATGCCGTATTTATCTCTTCTTGGCCCTAAACTATATTCTTCATTCCTATACTGTCTCTTCTTCTCCAGTCCACTGACACCACCAAAACCACCGCCTCCTTGCCTTCGCTTGGAATTTGTCGCTGTTCGCCAGGTATCAGATAATTTTGACACACTTTGGGAAAAGTCGACGTGGATTCTGTGATCGTCTATGAGGACACCTTGCATCTTGAAGTATGCTTGTTCACAAGATTTTTGGTCCTCGTATTCGATAAATGAATACTGTAAGCTATCCCCTGTTCGTTTATCTCGGATTACCTCACAAGAGAGAATTTTGCCAAAGCGACTAAATATAAGCTCGAGGTCCTCATCTGGTAGTATAAGATTAGTGTTCAGTTCATGATCAACGCGGAATCATGAGTATTACCTGTAGTAACTGGGTTAAGCTTGCATACAAAGAGTACATTCTCCGGCGGTTTAACTTCTGCAAAAGGTAGATCTCCTACCATCTCCAAAGTCAATGCTTGTGCTCGTGCTTCCCGCTCTCGTCGCTGTTTCTCAACGGCTTCAGCATCCATCTCTTCATCCAAATTGTCATCTTCGCCAATGCGAACGGTGGCCAGTTGCGCTTTCGAAGGCAAAGGGCTTTCTGGAGGTTCAACGAGACCTGCTGGATCATCGTAAGGATCATCTAAGATAACCGTGTGCTTAATTCGAATATCCACTAAAGGCCGCCCTTTCTCATCGCAAAAAGAATCGTTGATCTTCTCAAGCGCATCGAATCCTTCCACCACTTTGCCAAATATAGCTGCCTTGCCATCCAGGTAGTCTAGATCATCCCCCAAAGTGATTATGAATTGACTGCCTGCGAGACGTTCGTCCGGATCTCTCGTTGACGGCGCAGTAGCCATACTAACAGTTCCCCTCTCGGCATGTTTCAATTTGGGATGAAAATCTGCTTTGAACGTCTTCTTTGCTGGCCCTTCCAATAGTCCCCATATCGAGCTTCCTCCGTCGCTATCTTTCGAATCCGGTCCAACTGGATCGCCAGTTTGGCACGAGAAATTCTTTTGGACGCCATAAATCGGAGAGAAATTGTAATATTTGATTTTGCACAGCTTTAGGAAGCTAGATCACCGCGATCGTCTTAGTATTCTATGCGTTCAGCTACTTCATAAGTCAAGGGTATACATTGAGATTCATAACTTACTTTTCGCAAAGTTTGGGGGAATAATCGACCAAGAGGTCGATGACAATGTCACCAGCGGATGTCTCGAGAAGGACACTCATAGTTGTGGGGGAAATTGTCGATCGGGTTGTAAAGTTGTGATGCAGAAGCTGGAATAATAACTGTCGCACAAGCGCGGGACCGCGGCTAAAATATAGAGGAATCGTCACTTTTCGAAATCAATCACCGGACGATAACAAAAGCGCAATTGACCAATCACGACAGGATGGCGGTGTAGCTTCTTATTTTTCATATATATACTCGATGTTGTCTTGGAATTTTCATGGTTCTCCTTTCTGCTTCTTTTTCTCTCTACAGCAAAGGCCTCAGAACGGTGTTTAAACCAAGCTGAAAACTTCTCCTCGTTCGTGTCTAGAAGTAAGGTCTAATTCAAACAAGATTTACATACGACTGGACTCGAGCCATCAATGACTGCTGAAAAGTATCGTATCTACTGACGTGTTGTACAGGTTCCGTCAAGACAGTTGAGCTCATCAAGGAACCTCGATTCATATGAGATCTCAGCTCCAAGATTCTGGCGTTTCAATGTCCAAGTCTTCAACTACACAATTGAAAGGCATTTTTGGCATCCTTTGCACGGATAAACATATTGCTCTCAGCAACTTCTCATACTCGTCCCCTGGGATTTGCTGTCCTGAGAGGCTGAGACCGATTGCGTTCTCAAGCAAAGCTAAAAGTATATCAATTTGTGATATTACGACCATGGGAATTTCCGAGTAACTGGTACATTCCTTAATTGGCTCCTCGTTTGATGGATTTTACAAAAATACCGGGGACACATTTGCCTCATCTATCACGTGTCGCCGCCAAATATTCATCCAATCTTTCGCACAGGCTTGAAGATAGTTATTAGATGGCTAGTTGTTCAACCTGCTCTCGCTAATAAGTATGTCATGTTGTTCTTCTTATTGGGCGCGCAAAATCTTATTCAAAAAGGTGCAGTTAATGGGAGGCTGAAGGAAGCTAAACTATCCGAGGGGTTTTTTTCTCAGCCGTTGATAGGTCTCCATTTTTAGCATTCATCTCGATCTTCTCCTTGCAGCTTATACAACACGGCGCAGCCATATTTTCGGTAATATAAATTATCCCCCTTAATTCGATCTGCAAACGGCATTCGTTTTGAGCTTCCATCGAGGCGGCGCAACGTCTTGGCCTCTCACCGTCGAGAAAATGGTTGTTGCTGTTACCATCTTTTCAAGGTTTTTTGTATTTCAGCGTAACATGTCACTACGTTTTATTTGGAGAAACAACCAGAACCAGGTCATTGGACCTATCGTGGTTTTGATTGGCTCTCTTGCCTCATGCAACGGCTATCGACATGTGGACAGGGCTTGACAGACACACAAAGCAGCCACCCGTTATCACACTGCTAAAACTATCATGCATGGTATGCAGCATGCAAGTTGATTCAACTGAATGTCAAATCCATTCGGCGCTTCATATTTTGGCCCGCCCCCGGGGAAGTACCTCTCCTTCTCCTCTCAATCTATAAACGATTTTGATGTCACGCAATTGAAGATCAAATAGAGTGTAAGCCGAGATCTGATGCCCATGCTGAGGAATCGGTGGCCCGGTCCTTGCGAGTCTATTTAGAGCCGGCTCGACTATACGTATCTTGTCAAAATAAATCTGGCCTCTAGAATTCGGAGATATTCAATGTTGCGGTAACACTTCAACGGCTGCTAGCTATCAAGACAGGAAGTTCCGTTGTTTTCACACTATACTTCACGAGTCATGATATTCTCCAAGGTCTTGCTCTCAACTTACAGGATAGAAGCCGGGACTCATCGGCATCCCGATGATTGGTTTGTATTATCTCAGTATTTGCAGTGACTAGTACGACTATATTTCCATTACACTACCTCAAAACTCATCATCAGTACAACCAGCAGTCCAGCAGTGCTTTCGCTTCATCACTTGCTTTAACGAGATACAGATAAAAAGCCATGGAGTTTTTCTCAAGCTTCTGAGCTCAAACCACTAATTTGTGCCCCCAGTTGTAGGACCAGAATCTGCTTTTGAGGCCAATTAAAATCGCCTCTTGCATCAGTCACGTTGCATTGCCTCTCGTAAAGAATTTCTGTTCCCCTTCCAAACATTATTCTTCATCCATTTGCAGAGGAGTTTAGAATCTTCTGCAGAGGGAAAGTTCTACAACATTGTTTGTTGCAGCTCCAATTCGGCTATTGGAAAGCAAACAAACCAGAGGTGGAAAGTTGGCTCAAGCCTCATGCTGGGAATTGTTTGTCTCAAAGCCACTTTAAGGAGTGAAATCTGATTGAATGGTCATGTAAATCAGTGCCAAACTTTGGTGTGGTAAAGTACTTCTTGGAAAGGAGTGCTTTTGATTTAAATGATATTGGACAGGCTCCAAGGCTTTGATATGGACTTGATTGAACCTTGTTCTCCTGCATCAGAATGTGTATTATGCACCCCAATATCGCAATTTTACCTGGAACGAATTGAGGAGCAGGGCTGCGTGCGGCCCTTAAATCACGCCTGTAACAGGTGTGACCAGTGCTGGTAGGTCAGACTACCTTTGTAAGCTCAGAAGCGATTTAGTTGCACAATATTCTTTCCAAAGTTTGCAATGTTTCCTCGATTGTTTGCTGTATAATTTTTTGTTTATTTTTTTGTAATGCCATTAAACGTAAAGTCGTTATATGTCATTCACATGTATATGTAGTTCTGTCTAGAAGGAGCAAAGCTGCTTATTCATTCCTTAGCCTAGCGCACGTCAAAGTGCCTGTCGATGGGGGCCACGGATCACTACATTGGTTTCCATATTTGAATATGACCCAAATAGGAGGTCAGTTGGGCTTACTGAGGCCCTTGGATTCTTTGTTCTACTGCAAAATTGTTTCAGCTATCGAGACAGTCTCATGATAAATTGAAAATATACATCCGCCAGGATAAGCTCTAATAATGTCCCAACATTGAAAGCTAACCAGGAAGCTGGAATTCATACCCCAGTGTGGTGTTATTTGTTTAAGTGCCGGAAGTATTGTCGATCCTCCAAATTGCTGTTATGCATGATTCCGTTTTGTGACCCTATAAAATCTACCCTAAATGGCCTAAGTACTAAATCAAAATCATCGAAATTGTCTGGAATTATTCTTCATATTTTGATCACATCTCAACTTTACTGACCATGCAGGAAAATCTTTGATGAGGAGCAAACATTACAAATTCTGTTGCACTCATTATAATATGCTTGCTTTCGCCTGACAGCCCCAGGATTTGATAAACCCCAGGTCCTTGATTCATCTCGGATCCTATTGAAGCTTGACACATCTGTTTTTTGTACACAAGTTGATCCAACCACTTTCAAATCCTCAAATCCTCAAATCTCCCAAAGGTCTTTTTGAAGGTAAGCCAGGTGGTGCGCCGATGAAGGTCTAAAAGGCATCCGATCCAATACTTATGAAATCCAGATGGTAACTCGAGGATATTACTCTGAGGAGGAACCTACCTTCCGCAGATGCGGTCCGCGCGGTCAAAGCTATTCACTGGCTCAAGAGCGTTCTGAACACCCGCACGTATCTCGGAGCTATAGCGATGGACGAAGCGGCGATCATGGGCCAGAGAACATTGAGCCAGGCCACCAAATGCGACGCAGAATACAAGTAGCAGTATGCCCACTTCTTTGTTCCCTGAACCGCAAATCTTCCGCAGCTTTGGTCGCGTTAGCTGATCTATCTCTCTTGTAGTGTCAAAGATGCCGAAAGCGCAAGATTAGGTGCAGCGGCGAAAACGATGGCATGCCCTGTTACCATTGCAAGCAATCTAGCACAGACCCATGTGTATTCTTGAGAGTACTTGCGACCGGCCCCTTATTCATAACTATAAATTCTGACTCGAGAGCAATGTAGGTAACCGCGGTGCAACTAGAGCAAGCAAAGGATTTCCCTCCGGAGTACTACGATGATAATTCGCGATCGATGTACCGTGCCCCTCCCAATGCACAATTTAACAATTACTACGCCCAATCTTCACAAACCGTCAACTTGAGTCCAGACGGTATGAACTATCGTCCCACAAATTACTCTAACTATGGTTATCAAGGGACCAGATTCCTCGGTCTTGCTTATGACAACTTCACTGAAGAGCCCGGTGAATTTAATCTGTCAAACCCAAACGCTTTTCAGCTGGCAGCACAAGACCCCGTTTCTGTCTCGAGCTATCCAGCCCAGAACAGACGCGCACAGATGAACCCTCCGGCTCCTATGTATATGGATTCAGAAGCAACTGCAAATTATAGTCAAACATACCCAGGCTATAATGCACGCTCAGCCGTCGATTCTGAATCGAAAAATTTCTGCGTCACAACCACTACCTACAATCCAACTTGTAGCACTGTTAATGCAGCTACTGCTCCACAAACTGCTCTTACTGCCACAAATGGTTCCGAAAGACTTCTGCCATACCCGAGTGTGAATAGACAGTACAGATCCACCAACGATGGCAATTCGAGCTCACAGGGCTCATTTCCAAACTATGCATTCCTGAACTCAAATATGAGTAGTGGCAGTGGGAAGATTAATGGGACGTCAGCTCAAATGCCCTTGACTAATTCTTATATGAATGTTCCCACTAGCAGCAGTCATGAAATTACAACCGCCGCTGCAGAAATGGCATACAATTCATCGCAACAACTGTCGATAGCACAGCAAAACACAGAAATGTATGACGCAGCAACTCCCAACAGTAGTCTCTACTACTCGAACTCTCAAACCAATGATTCCACTGCGGACATCAGCCATTACGGGGCAAGTAATGGAAGCGACACCCCCAAGAGTCGTCAAACTAGTCAACCCACCACTGAGAATTCATGGGCGGCTAGTAATCGAAAGTCTAGTAGCAGCGGTAGCAGCGGCACTGGTCTATTAGCCCATGGACAGGTATACCATCCAAATACGCAGGGCCATTATCCGCTGCCAAACATGCCAGCTGGTGTGCAGAGTCCTGGGTTTTCACAGCAACTTCCGCAGATTTCACAAGTTCACCATGATGGTCTTCCGAGCTCAAGAGAGTATGTCTCGAACCTTCCATCGAGATAGTTGGGGTCCTTGCTCAACACTTTATTTCGCTTTTTGCTGAAGAAAAGGAAGAGTTACTTTCTTATTTGATACGCCGTGGATCTACACTTATTATTTATTATTCTCACTACGTTTTCTGCAGTATTTCAAATGGATGATAATACTGCTTGCACCTCACCTTACCTTACCTTACCTTACCTCACCTCACCTCACCTCACCTTACCTCACCTCTTTCTTTGGATTGTGTCTCTCCAGCACATGAAATCTTAACTCTCAATTCGAATTTTATACCAGCAGAGCAGCACCTCAATAGTTACAGCAGGACAATATTATGTCTACATACTTATTTTTGCTTTGTTTTTTCTATTTTTGTTAAATCGCGTGCGACAATTTATTCATTGGTTGGATTTATTTGTTTGATATGGTCATGGCGAAATGGGGGAAAGACAAAATATACTTTAAAAAAAGGGGGATAGGGATTGGAATAGGCGGAAGGTGGACAGGAGATGGCCTTTTAATTATTGCTCTACTTTGCTTAAACTCGATCCTTACCGACTGTTCATTGTGTTCTAAATGTTTATACATCCAGGCCGCTCATGGGGAGCGGTTGGTGCGCCTTTGATCATTTTTTTTTTGGCTTTTCTTTGAAATTGATTACGGACGTCCAGAAAATCTCGGAGAAAGTTTTGAGGGGAGACAGCTGTAATGGGCTTGGAGGGGAGACAGCTGCAATGGACTTGAAGTATGGATAAGACGTGTTCATGGCAAACATACTCAAGCGGTTCTAGAATCTCTGATACATCTACTCCATTTCGAACATCTGCTCGCGTCTTCCAAGCGCATACCAATGGAGGAAATGTACCAAGTCCGTACGTGTTGGTACATACCTCTGTTGCTCGCATGAACAAGTACATAGATCATTGCCAGTATGAAGAGGGGGAACAACGGTTCGAAGCATAATCAGAGAGGATATTGGGGATCAGGGTAGGAAAGATGGAATCAATACTTCTAAAAACTTGAAATTTACGGACCTGAGGGCTCACGAAAGGGAAACGGGGGGAATAGATGGACATTGGTGTGCTATCGCTAGTACAGGGGAGGTTGGGTTTGCGCTCGAGATTGTGAAAGAGACACCATCTTTAGGTTTGAAGGGCAGGTGTGTTATGGCTTTCTCGGTGGGGGAGTATCTACTTTGAAGAGGAATGGATGGAGATGAGTGGGGGGTTAAAAAAACGTATCTACTGTTTGTTCTGTCATTATTTGCATTTTCATTTCTTTGGCTTCAATTCTTAATTCATGGCGAGTGGGCAAGACAGGGTTCAACGGCGAGCAAAAATGGTGGAGACGGAGTTTCTCAATAGTTTCCTTTTACTATTATTTCTTTTTGCTCTATTATCACAGGCATGGGAGCAAGAAAAATGGGAGAAAGAGTTGTGAAAGTTGAGAGAGATATGGGGCATCACCTTTAGCTTGAGCTCATTTGTAAATGTTGTTTGATATCTTGAAGTTTTGGATGCCATTGTGGTGTGGTTAATGGTGACAAGAGTGTTTGTCCTACAATACTGGTTTCAATGTGGTCGATGTCCCAAGTATTACTTACCTCAATTGGTAATGCGCAATGGATGCGCTTCTCTAGGTCTTGGGATACATCAAAAAGACTACAGTACTGGGTATTATCGGGTACTCACCGCAACTTGTTGATAGTAGTCAGATATAATAATAATCATAATCATTCTATTAACATATCACTCAATCTGGCCAAACATTCTGACTGTGACT
Organism: Myriosclerotinia duriaeana; assembly: GCA_002162615.1. NCBI lineage: Eukaryota > Fungi > Ascomycota > Leotiomycetes > Helotiales > Sclerotiniaceae > Myriosclerotinia > Myriosclerotinia duriaeana. Next base: position 1,605,526 of record NGKI01000011.1, on the reverse strand, counting down.
GTGAATGTGTCTCTTGATCACAATCGTATATCGACCCAAAGTATTTTTCCCTGCTTATGCTTATGCTATAATGCAGCGACCCTGTGGCGAAGCAAAAGAGGTACAGAATCGACGAGATGCTCCCCCTGGCCGCATACCAGACTTTTCATTTCGATGGATAAAAAAGAATTTTCCGGGTGCAACTTTGATCGCCTCCCAAGACCAATCACACAAAAACCTCTCGATGCCTGCACGGCAGTATGTAGCGCTAGTATCCATCGACCTCGTGCCACCATTCAAGAAGAAAAAAAAAAGATGGCGCTTCTCACAAGTTACACAGCAGCAAAATTACCCCACCCACCTTGAAGGTTAGGAATACGGTGAAGAATAAGGCGTTGTGCTTGGCTCCTTCGCATTGCTCAATTTCTGGGGGGAAAGTCAGGGTCTTGGTTGGGAAAGTTGGACGTTGAAGACCGGATGAGCACTGCATTGGTTTGTACAATCGATGTCTCATTTTGGGGTTTCTCAGTACTAGTGAAGCACAGCAGATACTTAGGATGAACCTCATGTCATTGTACAGTACGAGGTACCAACATTATTTTGGCATGCGCAGTTGGATTTTCAAGCACAACCATGGCCAGAATGAATCGTAGTCAACATGTGTAAAAAGGATAAGTTAGTGTATTGCTGTATTCAATGTTTGCAAGTACTTGGATTATTAGAAGAAAAATGATATATGATATCTTCAACATCAATCTCTACGAGTCGATACTCAAAACTGCCATCCCATGTCACTTGTCTACACCTCGTGGTAGATAAGGCCGAGCTTCGAATGCTCCTCAGGGAGGAGCATTTCGGGAAACCCACGAGCCGAGCCTAATGCCCATGAGATGGGTCTCATTTTGTCGTCTTGGGTCCAGAACATTCCACTTGTGCTCATTGTGTCAATAGTCTCATCCTTTCTGATCACTTAAGTCAATTGTGTCCGCTCAACATGTGAGATATGCAATTCCCTCATCTCTAGCAAGTAAGTGAAACGCGAGGAACCACAAGCTAGTCTTAGGGTACCAGTGCTTGTATAACAGAGAAACGTCCGTCATCTCCACAGCGATGCAGATGAGCATGTACAGGAACCGAAATTCAAACACCGATAGAAGAAGGTACGGACCGAAACAAAGTACGGAACGATACCTACCTAATACGATTTCGCTTGCAGGATGCAATGTGGTTTGTAAGAAAAAAGGGGGGGAAGATGAGGTAGTTCAGCTTGAAATATTCAGTCAAAGTTTGTAGTGGCGCACGAGGCAAACTTCGCTGACAGAAGGTAAATTGCAGGATATGACATGTCAAAAAGCGCTTGCAGAATCGGTCAGAAGCATCTTTGCAGATGATAGTTTGTGATCATGATGCAATAGTGACATGTAGATAGAGAAGGTGGAAGAGAGCCGTGTAAAAAGAGTAAATTTCTGGGAAATGATAACCCAGGTTGCAAACGCACATTTCCATTTTGATATCACCCATGACCATGCTGCACATAAACCACAATTCGTATTGAACGAGCAAAACACCGTGATTGAAATGTGTGGTGTAGGACCTAATAGAGATCGATCAGAGGTTTCATGATATCATGCCTCTATTTTTCGTTCCCTAATTACACCAAAGCATGATACGATGGAGGATCGATGCAGATGCGTACAAAGCACATAGCCAATCCCCAGGTCCAGCAACACCAACCATTTCCCACCCCAAGATGAAGCGAGTGCTCTACTCCTTCTTCTTCTTGGCACCCTTGACCTTCGCAGTTCCTCTGAGTGTCTTCTGTCTGTTCTTGCGTTGCTTGCCTGTATTCCATCACATGTCAGTATCAATTCAGATGACGCTTGCCCTAGCAATCTCCCAAACCCGGATAAGAACTGTAACGTACGTTGTTGTCTGCTGGCCTTCTCAATCTTGGTAGCAAATCCAACACGCACTAATCTGTAGTGTGGTTCGAATTTCTTCATTGCCTCTGGGGAATCGTAGACAAGAGCGAAACCGGTAGTCTTTCCACCACCAAATTGAGTTCGGAGACCGAAAACGTTGACTTGGTCTTGGCTGGCCTTGTAAAGTTCGGCGAGTTTGCCTCTGAGCTCATCCTTGGAGATGTTGGCACGGTTTGGGTGGAGGATGTCACTAAATTCAGAAAAATTCCATCATCAGCCTTCCAGTTCTTTGCTAACCCCCTTCTTTCATCCCAATGCCATTCGTTCCATTCTCTCATTATAACAATTGTTCGATATAGGTGGTGGGTTCGATGAAAATGATGTTGACTTACACGACCATTTGTCTGCGGCCGAGGAGAGGGTTGCGAATGAATTTGCGCGTTCGCAGCGTAACTGGGGCGTTGTTGTCGGCCATTTTTGCGATTATCTAAATCGATCAGCCTGTCTACGGTACTTCGAGACAGTTGTCGTGGTATAGATTGTCGATGGATGTCGCTGTCGATTGGGGAGGATTGCGAAAAAAGTTCGAGAGGCTCAGCAAGTGCTCGGTAAGCCAAATCACGCTAAGACCACCACTTCGCACATTTCGAATGCTTATGTAATTTTTTGAGGTTATCAACCCTATGCTGGTGCCTTACAATTATGGCCTTCAGTACATTTTTTCGGTGCGACCTGGACTTGGACCTTGCTTGACCTTGGGTGGTTGGTTGGACCTCAATTCGAATCAAGATTTCTCTCAACCACAAATAATCGAGTGATTGTCTCCAACTACAGCATTTCATCAAGTTGTGAAGTACTGTTCAAATGATTTTTCTGTGAAAATGGAAATGAAGTCAGAGAGTCAGAAAATACTCTCACCCCATGGAAACAAGCAACTGGATCGATTCTGTCGGCAATATCTTCAACTTCTTCCCGATCTCGATTACCCGAATGAAGAATATCTTCGGGATGAAACCTTTCAAGAAGCAATATACTCGAGGTTGTTCGAAGAGGATGTGTTGGAGTACCCTCCTCCTCACAGGTACCAACTTAAAACTCTAAAAGAGCTCACCAAAAGAATCGAGAACAGTATTCACGATTGGGAAGAACAAGTAGGTATGCATGAGATGCAGTTTTCCTTTCAATTTCAGCATAGATTCTACATGTATTTTAGTGCTTAGTATCAATAATACCATATCCGCATACACCTTTTGCTACGTTCTTGTTATTCCTTCTTCCATTTTCTGACAATGTCTTTCTCTTCTCCAGGGAATATCAGATAATCTCATGAGCTATCTTTCCATTTTACTCTCCACTCCAATTCCCTCAGAAGCCACAGCTGCTCAGCAACAATCTTATGTAACCTATACCCTTTCATCTCTTCCCCCTCTTCCTCCTACCTCTACATCCCCAGAATCTCAAACTCCCACAATTACCATACTCGAATCCGCCTCACTCCTTTCAGGCTCTGGTACCACAGGCCTCCGAACCTGGGAGGCCGCACTTCACCTCTCAACTTATATTTCTCTCAACCCTCATCTTATTTCTAGCAAAACAATCCTCGAACTTGGCTGCGGAACAGGATTTATCTCAATCCTAAGCGCGAAGTATCTCTCTGCAAAGCACGTCCTAGCTACCGATGGAAGTCCCGAAACATTAACTCTGATGAACACGAGTCTTTTTCTCAACCACCTGACCGATGCCATTACTCCTTCATCGTCTCAACAGTCGACGAATAAGACAAGCACATGCGAACTTATCTGGGGTCACATGCTTCCAACTGGAGAATTCGAGACATTTCCCGAATTCTTATCATCGAAATCTCCACCATCCACCTCGACATCCACCGCGGGATCAAGCCAAACACCACTGGACCTCATTCTCGCCGCCGATGTAATCTACTCCCCCGCTATAATCCCTTCCTTGATCGCCACCCTTGAGGATCTCTTTGATCTATACCCAAAAGTCGAAATGTTAATCTCCAGTACGATACGTAATGCTGAGACGTATGCGATATTTGTAGAGATGTGTAAAAAGAAGGGATGGAAGATGGAACGGGTAGAGTTTGAAGTGGCGGAGAGGAGTAAACAGGAAGGGCCGTGGTACGGGGGGCTGGGAGAAGGGATCGAAATCATTTGGGTTAGGAAGACTAATGGGAGGAGTGGGGATGAGGGAAATTAATGGAGCTAGGCAATTGCAATGTCTGCTTGGACATAACTTAGTTATTGCAAGTAGAGATACCCATCCCGAAATTTTCTCTGATAATCTATCTTACTCCAACAGATCTGAACAAGAATATTTACCCCAAATTTCCCCAGCCTGTGCTTCCTATATCGATTTTGATAGCATCGATGTCTAACGCGTCCGGTAGTTTTTCAAAGATGCAACAGGATCCTTGGTATGCGAGGAGGTGAGAGGAGGGGTGGAAGGGAAGACATGGCTTGGGATTTGGTCTTAGTGGTTCATTGATTAAAGTACCTTGTCGCCGATAGCAATGAACCAGCTTTGCGTGCTAAACAACTTGAAAATAACTACAAATTTGTATGATATACGATCCCACTTAATCGTATATCAATCCCCTGGTTCAAATCACAGGTAGCCCCATTGTAATGTAGAGAAAGTTAATCGTATATCTATCAAACTATCGCTGTTGGTGTATACGGTGATATGAGCTTGCTGACAAAAGTTATACCGGAAGACATACTGGAAATGAAGTGTATTTGATTGAATTGTGCCAATGCCGGTGTGAACATAATCTCATCAATCCAAAGGACTGACAGGACTGCGTAAGACCATTAGGTCGACGGAATTAATCATTTCTCCAGTTTCTCTGTTTTCACGCTCCATCAATGAAGGCGCTCACACCTTCTTTCCATATGGGGTTGCTCCAAATATTACCAGTACCTGTGAAATATAGGTAGCTTTACCCTGAACATAAAACTTGCACCTCTTAGCGATGATGATAATGATGATGATGGTGATGGTGAATGATAGGATCATCTCATAAATTTGGATAGGGTAAGGTATTGATCTCAACATCCTTTCCCAAACTTTATATATTTCGCCAATCCGCACATCTTTTCCCAACTCCCTGCCCCCGCCTTTACCCTTCATGGCAACTTATCACTATGGTGACTGCAGCGTGCAGGACATATTGCCAGTATTGCGGTTGTTAGAACCCTCAACAGTGGGTTGCACAGACTCATGAACTATTCTCAACTTTCAAAGATCCTTTCAAAATCAACCTTCAATTGTATTCATTAAAATTGTGTTTTCTCATTGTTTGATACGTTCTGAATGATTCTACCAAGCTTTGAAGCATACGAAAGGTAGTGTTGCAAGTATATCATTGCATTCAACATTCACCTCGTTCCAGGAGTCCGTGAACCCTGCAAAAGAGTTCGCATAAAGCCAACTGTATGCTTTCACACCCGTAAAAAGAGGTATGGAAGTATGCTCCATTCGGCAGGAATGCTAATTCTTGCAGACGAAAAGTATCGCGAACTCAGGGCACGCTCTTCTGTCCCTTGATAGTTCAGCTGATGTCGGCCCAACCAAACATGTGTCGGTTTGACCCATCGAGTTTTCATAAATGCGGACTTTGTTGGATTCACGAATCGTTGTGCCCAATCCCAATGTTAGGGCCACTTTCTAGCCTTTCTCCAAGCTCCATAATCGTTGCTTCGTAAACTCTAGCAATATCCATAGCAAGTTCATCATTGTCGTATTCCGAGTCATCCTCTTCATCTACATCCATACCATCGTCTCCATTGCCCGATTCATCGTTACCTTCGCCGTCAATTTCACTCTCCTTTTCTGTTTCTGCTTGCGCTTCCCTACTCATGACATCCACAATCATTACCCTGGTATCCTCGACCATACTTCTGCATCTTACCATATCAGTCTGGCTCATTCCCGCCCATTTACCTGACAGGAAGCCCGGTAAAACCTCGCCGGTAACAGAATCCTCGCCTCTCAACAAACTAGCGAATGCATGGTCTAGCTTTCTCAGAACAGCAAAGGTTGAAGCTGGTGCTGGAGGGAACTTGGTGGGATATGTAGTCATTGTAAGAGCAATATTTAGCAGATATGGGATTTGTAAATTCGCTATAGCAGTCAGTTAGGCCACATGACATCATCCATAGAATGAAGCACATACGTGTACCCGAAAGCCACAGCACATCGATTATCTCGGAAAGATCCTTAGCTACCTCATTCATACTTACATAACCTATTACCGTATCTCCTTCTTCGGGATCTCCGAATTTCTTGGTGTATCTCCTTGAGATATAGAGTAATTTGTTCTCTACATAGCGTCTTGCAGCTTGTTCCTTTGCCGACCCGGGACGAAGAGGTTTCGTACGTGGCTGTGGCAGATTGGATGAGGTGGAGCTGACTGAAGCATTGCTTGGGGACGGAGAGGGAAGAGAATCTGGAAGGAAACCTCCCGACTCAGAAAGATCCATGGTCGTTGATGTTTATCAGGGGTCTCAAGCACGGGGAGAATCTCGAGTCTCTGTGATCTTAGACCAATTATATCAAAAGTCGCCTTCTTTAATGCAAGGGCAAGTGTGTAACTTTAAATGTTGTTTTGAAGTTATAAGTTAGTGGGCAAGACTAGGTATTTATTGCATTCTCCACATTGAAGAAAGTAAAATGACGACAAAGGACTCTATGAAGGTCGGTTGAACATTGAAAGGACCTCGGGAGTCAGCCTTGTCGAGAGAGACAGCAATGACTAAGCAAGGCCTGGGCTTGAGCTTCATCCAAGGAGCTCCAAAAGTTATAATTCCTTAATAAGTAAACAAACCACAAATATCAATTTCGATTCCACAATCTTTCCACTGGATCCTGCTACCCTCAATCCTTCGATAAGCTCGTCATTTATATGACCGCGACGCTTGCCCTGCCAAAATCGCAGTCACAAACACCTACCAACGCACAGCCTCGAGCAAATCACATTCGTTACTATGACAAGTATTGATGATTTATTCAAGGTGCGCATCTATTCTTCTAGTTTCATATTCTCTCATCTAACTTTTTGTAGAAGCCAGCTTTACCCAGTCATAAGCGCAAGCTAGAACCTAATCGAGATCCAGGTTAGTAACTCTCCTCTCCTCTTTCAATGCCCAGCTCTCTGCTAAACATTCATTTAGATGAAATCTATAAATCCGCGAAATTATCCGCCAATAGTCACGTTAAAAGTAATGGTAAACAACCAGCAATAGAAGAGGATGACGATGTTGAAGCTGGACCCTCGGCTCCCCCCGATGACGACGAAGATTATGGACCGGATATCCCTGATGATGATGAAGGTCGATTCTTCGGTGGTGGCATTACCAAGGATGAATCGGAAATATTAGATTATATGGATGGGCAAGAAAGCGCAGAAATTGTGCCCGAGAAAATCGATTCGGCATGGCTAAGGAAGATGGCCCTGAACTTTGAGAAGAAGATCACAAAGAATGCGGAATTAAGAGCGAAATTTGAGAGCGATCCACAGAAGTTTATGGGCAGTGAAGCGGACCTGGATGCAGATATTAAAGCTCTGAGCATTCTATCAGAACACCCGGGATTATATGGGGAGTTCGCGAAGCTTGGGTGTGTTGGGAGCTTGGTTGGATTACTGGCTCACGAGAATACAGACATTGCGATTGATGCGGTAGAGATTATTAGCGAACTTACAGACGAAGATGTGGAGGCCGAACAAGAACAATGGAACGAAATTGTGGATGCTATGATCGAGGCAGATTTATTGGATCTACTGGTTTCGAATTTTGCGAGGTTTAATGAAGGCAATGAGTCAGATAGGAGTGGCGTATATTATGCATTATCTGTTTTAGAAAACCTGGCGTCGAGGGTATCGCTTGCAGAAAAGATTGGTCAGGAGACAAGCATACTAAATTGGTTGTTGAATCGGATACCGAAGAAAGAGTCACCAGTGAGCCAAAACAAACAATACTCGGCTGAAGTTATGGCGATTCTTCTACAATCATCTCCACTCAACCGACGGAAACTGTGCGAGCTAGAAGGTGTCGATCTCCTACTTCAAATACTAGCAGCCTACAGAAAGCGCGATCCTATCAAAGGTACCGAGGAAGAAGAATTCGTAGAGAATGTGTTTGACTCCTTAACCTGCTGTGTCGATGAACCAGAAGGAAAACAGAAATTTGTGGAAGCAGAAGGTGTCGAGCTATGTTTGATAATGGTCAAAGAAGGCAAAATGAGCAAACCACGCGCACTCAGGTTATTGGATCACGCATTAGGTGGACAAACTGGTGCAGAGGTTTGCGAAAAATTGGTGGATGCAGCAGGTCTCAAGGTAGTGTTTGGAATGTTCATGAAGAAAATAGACGGTCAAACCATCGAACATCTTCTCGGGATATTTTCAAGTCTACTGCGTCTCCTTCCTGCCAACCAAGCCGGCCGTATCCGTACACTTGCCAAATTCGTCGAAAAGGACTATGAAAAGATAGGCAAGCTTGTGAAGCTCCGTCGAGACTACGCAGCGCGGGTATCGGCTGTAGATGCCGAAATCCGTAAGGAACAAGCGAAGCTGAGTGCGGAAGAAAGAGAAGAGATGGCAGATGAATGGTTATCGAGGAGGCTAGATGCGGGGTTGTTTTGTTTGCAGACAATCGACGTTATTCTGGCATGGTTGGTAGCGGAAGACGAGGGGGCGGAAAGGAAGGTTAGAGGGTTGTTGGCAGAGAGGGATGAGGGGTTGGATGTGTTGAGGGAAACGATACAGGAGCAGTTGGATACGATGGCGGGAGGTGATGATGATGAGGATGGGGAGGAGAAAATGGTGAGGGATATGTTGGAGACTTTGGTGCGGTTTTTGACTTGATGGGGATCATTTATTTAACTTTCTGAATCAAGAGATCCCAAGATTCAATCCTTATTCGGCTCCTGTGGTATGATTTTGTGAATGTTAAGGAATGTAGCTTCTGTGATTGAATCATTTCTATTCTATGAGCCAGCTACAGATGAAGATCACTATCGCTACTAAAACTTCACCTCCCCCTTTTTCTTTCGTCAAATTCTTTTCTTGCTCCCAGTCCATCACGAGCGCCATATATCTCACATAACACCTAAATCACATTACAATATATTGAACACCCCTACAACCTCTAACAATCTCTACAAACTACCTAGATCTCTCATCTTGACACCCATCCATACCACGCAACCCACAACATTCAAATGGAACCCTCACAACCATATATCCTGGGCCTGCCCACAGAGCCGCAGAATCAACGAATGCATCAGCACATCTCCACTATATATCACAATCGATGTGATGTGAAGGTTGTTTGACAATCTATACTTATACTTATACTTTGTATCCAACTGATGGGTGGAAAGAACAATGCTCTTTGGCTAGGTATTCTTTTGTGTGTGTGTCGAGGGTTGGAATTGGGATAGGGGGAGATTGTTGGGTAGGGTGTGAGTTTGAGATATGATGAGGAGAGGAGAGAAAATATGTAAATGGATGAATGTGTGAATGTCTTCGGTTTTATTATAGTGTTTTTGTCGTCAAGCGTCACGATTTGTACACTTTGGATCTTCTCCTTCCAATCTTTACACTTTCCAGTTGAAGATTTCAACGCCTTGATATTTTTCTTTTCTAGGGGGGAGGGCGAATGGTATCTTATGAGCCATGATTTGGAGTTGATATTGTACCATGTGTATTGGCACAAAGCGAGAGCAATACTAGGTATATATTTTAATCTTATTTTGTGACCACAAGAATGTATATAGTTAGTATTGAGTGATTGTGAAATAGATTATCGGTTATCTTATATTTACCGTAATTTATCTATATACATATTGTATATAATATGATATGGAGATGAGATAGTGTACATCCTTTTTGACTAGCTGTATGCCATATATTACATCCTTTGCAAATCACCAAAATTCAGATATACTCATACATACTCATACAATATCCTCTGTATCCCTTGTTGCAGCTAGAGGTCCATTGATGGCCCTGGATTGAGGATTAACTGCTCTTTCCTCTGCAGTCTTAGCATTGGTCTCGGTGATTAGACCTCCAGTATAGATCAAACATGGGACAGCGCCAGTCAAACTGAACAATCCTAATGACCAGGCCATTGTGCTCCATCCCGCAGAATCTTCTACATAACCAGACCAGACTGGACCAATGAGGGTGCCAGCTGCGTAGGCCGTAATGAAAAGGCCATATGCTTGTGCATATGCTCCGTTAGGCCCAAATCTACCAGGTATTTGTTTCTCTTTGGCTTCAACGATATAGGTGATCTCAGCCATTAATCCGGGCATAACACAAGTCAACGAGACGCCAATTAGCGCTAGTAATGCACAAAGAAGAACTTTCTGGTTTAGAGAATCATGTGTAACAAAACGTAGGAGAACCCAGAATGGGGTTGCGAAACAAAACCCTGCGACGCATAAAAATCGTGGGCCGTAACGATCGGATGCCCAACCGACGACTGGTGCGGCGAAACTGGGTACCATGACGGCAAGGAATATTAATCCTGCTCCGACAGAGTTCCAGTGGAAAGTGTCTTGAACGAAAAGAGGAATGACACTGTCAAATGCTGTCATTAAGGAGGCTTGAACCACGCAACCCCATAATGCAGCACATAGCCGTCTAGATCTTAGAAGAGTAAAAAGTGGAGGCCATTTACTCATCTCATATGGAGCATTGGGTGTAGCTCCATTGATACCCGAAGGCTCACTTTGTGTTACCTTCTCCTCGTCTGTTGTCGCGGTGTTCTCATTCCTTGCTTCTGTGTTAACTTCGTTCTCATTGCGAGCAGGCGAGGAATCTGAGGTTGAGCTGCGCCCAGAATCGGTAACTTCATCATCCAACCACTGCCGAGCAATTTTTTTCTCGACCAATATCAAACGAAGTAAAATATCCAATACTAACAATCCAAAAGCCATATAAAAAACTGCGTAATATCCAGCCTTCTCATATACAATACCTCCCAAAAGGGGAGCCACTAAAATACCAAGCGACATGCTCAAACTCACGTATCCCAATGTTTCTCCAATTTCGCCTTGTCCAACTGTGTCGACCAATAAAGCTTGTCCTACAGTCCACACAACGGCTGCACTCAACCCCGCGAATACGCGTCCCAAAATGAGCAATGCCACCGACCTTGCCAGGCATAGCATAATTGTGGAACCAACCATCGCAATCAATCCTATCAACAATGGCAGGCGTCTGGATGACGAGTGGTCGGCATAATATCCTGAGATAGGGCTTCCAACGAGCAATGCTGCGCCGTAAACTGCGAGCAATATGGAAACCCAGCTCTGGACCGAGGATTCAGGCACGCCTGCACGCGAGCTGAGCGAGAAAGGTACGACCGGTACGATGATTCCGTAAAGGAAAATATCGGTAAATACTGCTACACATATTGTCGAGATAATGAAGAAGTTTGAAGATCGGATTCTTAGGAAATGAGGTGGCGGTGATGAAGGGTCAACTCGTTTACCCGATATAAAGTTCTGGAAGCGCCCCATGGTCTTAAAAATCTCGAGGATAGTAGGTTGAAGTCAAAATTCTCACGAAACTATGTGCTTCATCTTGTAAGATTACAACCTTCAACTATCACCAGCGAAAAAGATACCGGTATCTTGATAACCATAAGTCGCCATCAAGAAAAACAATGTCGATAATGGTAGTGGAGTTCGGAATAACCTTAAGGAATAATGATTAGTAAACCCTTCAAGCTATAACTAAATAGGAAGGTACAAGCATTTCAAGGTTTGCTTCAATGCTTTTCCGTTCCATTGAGCTTGGCTCTCTTGGTCGAGGAGGGGCAACAGGTTCTTCAAAGACCTCCGTGGATGCATTATTGCTCGAATCATTCGACGGTTAACAATGTCCATGTACCGCAATAACGTACAAGAATGTCCAATTCCTATCGTAGAATTGAATTCACACCTGGAGATATAGCGGGCCGGGACCATTGCCATGAAGCGTTCTTTGGTTGAGGACGATGCAGAAACAATGAGAAGTTATCCTGAGAGAAATGTTTTTTTAATCCGATACTTTACAATTCTCGTATACGTCACTAAGTAGAGACGAACACAATGTCATTTGCCTGAGTGTTCGGTGTTGTTTTGTCAAGTCGCGAAGCAAGCCTCAATCTGGAATCGACAAAGACTTTTGAACTCCAAGCTTCCTCTTAGCGATACAGCTCCTTTCGGATAATTATGCTTTTCGTCTCAGTCCTGTTTTGATTGTACTCCGTAGGTTCTGGCCAAGTTATAATTACCAGTGTCTTAGAAGTTGTGATGCGGCTCTCATCATTACACCGCCTCCTAAACCTTTGAGAGACATTTTGAGCCGCAATATTCTACCCCACTCCTTAGAATTAGTTAATCATTTCGTATTGTTTCATTTTCGTATTCATTTGATAACTGTTTCATTTTAAGCCTCATGAGATAACACCAAATTCCCAATATGTCACTCTTTTGTTCTTCCGAGACTGTTTAAGGCACACAATGTCTGCCGGTATGTAGGTTAATCTCAATCGGTACCGGTCCACCACAATGCGCCTCCCTTTCTACTCAGCCTCCATGCACGATTAAACCCCTGCATTTGACACATGCTGGATCGAGGCAACCACTCGATTATCGAGTTGCCTAACGGATACACCTTGGAGGTATTACACTACACATGTATAAGCGTGCTGTTTTGCATATTCATCTGGGGGCTTTTCTATCACAATAAGGTTAAGGGACAGTAGACTCAGCCATATGACCTTTTTCGCCCGGCTTTTTAGGGTCATGTAATTTGACAAGTCGGAAGAATTTGGTGAACCGTGATCTCAGGCAAAGAAGAGCCTCAAAAGAACAGGGGGTGGGGCCCATTTAACCGAAAGAATGATCGCCTCGAAAATGTCAGCCAACCAAATCCTTGTTAAATATGCAACAAAGGTTATTGATCCTGTTTAGCCAACGGCGAGGAATTCTGGTTTTGTTGAGGCTCTTTCCCCAATAATACCTGCTATATGCGAGCCTTTTGCACATCCATGCCTACATTAGTGTCTCGAAATGATGCACTCGAAGGTTCAATCCGCCCTTTCTAATTACTCTACGATCTGAAATTAACGCATTCTCGTATCACCGTGGTGGAATTCTTTGAGCCTCATTTTGTGGTTCACTCTATAAGTCTACAATGGCGCAGCCTCATTGTAATCCTGTCACAAAACATTTCTCCTTTCAACAAGAACTATCTTTTCCCTGTTCCGGTCTTATCGCTCGACCATAATTTGCAAGTATGCCTCAATTGCCCCATTGTCTTTCATACCAAAGCTAATGTTGTTTGGGCAGATATAGTCCCGAGTGTCTTTCGGCAAATATCTGATGTTTAATTTGATCTCTCTTCCATATGAAGTCTTATCCAATATCATAGCGAATGTCGATTTTGACGATGTATTCAACCTAGGCCTCTCTTGCAAGGCGTTAGAGTACCTACTCACCGAGGAAAGCATATGTAAATTGATAGTGCAAGTATGCTACGGGCTTCGTCATCAACATGACTAATGCTTCAAGACGCGGGCGGCTGACAAGGATTACGTAGACCAAGATACCATTTTGCAATGAAGCTCTGTCAACTAAGCACCTTACTGGGCAAAGTGCATCAGCTCTTCGAAGGGTTGCGAAGAGACGAGAAGCTTTTGCTACCGCCAATCCGTACTCGGTAACGACCATTGGATTCGGGGATGCATATCTTTATTGCAAAGGTGTCTTGTGCTATACGCTCGATGGCAAACTACGGGTCTTGAATCTCCATGACTCGGCGTGCCATGAGGTCGTCGTAAGCATACCAGGGATATTGAGTAGTGCCACTTCAGAGATTTCTCGCAATACTAGAGGTATATTCCAGGTGCTTTACTATTCAGATAGTATAATTTCATGCCTCTACAAGACATCAGGCCCGGAGGCAAATTCATGGCTCATTGCTTTTAGCATTGAGTCTAGAGAAATTCTAATTGTAAGAGAACTGGACTCAACTGAAAGGATATTCGTTCGTCATGATGAAAATCATCTTTATTATGGTACGCATTCAGAGGTCGGGACGGATAACCATAAGAAATGGGTGATCTATGGCTACGATTTCACACAACGAGAATGGTTCGACCAAAAGGTCCACCTTACGGATATGGTGGGATCGGAAATCGGATCGACCATCTGCTTCGAGTTTCATGACGGTTATTTCTATGCTCTTTCCAATCAAACGTCATTTGAGGTTGAGGAGATAGACTGGACTTCATTCTATCACTGCATCAGATTTCCTCTCGCGTCTCCATACAAGGACTTGATTGAAAAAACAGAGAATCAAAGCATGTGGCGGCGTCAGCATGAAGAAGGTCCCATTGATGATCGATGGACCAATCTTCAACTGGATAGGGATGAAAGTACCGGAGAGCTCAGAATAATCGAGTCGCGAAAGGAGTGGTATCATGGGGCAAGTAGGAGTCAGCGTACTTATTATACTACCCCTATTATCTTCCCGTCACGATCCTATGATACGGATGATCTCTATTACTCGACTAGCACATCTATTTCTTCAAGCTCGACAGCTTCTTCCTCTAGCATTCAAGCAGATCCTTCCTCGTCAACAAACACACAGCCAAGTGCTCTGGAAGATCACAACAACTACGTTGACCGTGATCTGAGTGATTATCCCGATGATCCCATTTTACGCCTCCTTCGAAAAGACGATAATCCACATTATATGCCATCACGAACAAGACTCCCACAGTTTACTCATCCTGGTTATGATGGATCTTACAATCTAACATTCACACTTGCAAAATCCCGGATTCGATACTACCACTCTTCATCTTCTACATTCCTTGACGTTGTGGATGATCCCCTCCCAACAGATTGGCAGGGAAAACAACGATTACGACTTCGCGCCGGTTCCCGAAGGGTCGGTCCACCCCTTGTTTACCCTCCCGATCATCCCTCAAAAGCCGGATTGTTATGTCCCCCATCACCTGATATTGAAGACGCCCTGGACCAAATGTACAGACAGTCAGATATCACCTATTGGCCACCAGCACAAGATCCTGAAGTAGCAAACGAGGCCTTGGATGAGTTGTACAAGCTGTTGAATCCACCCACACACCTTGGTAATGTGGAAGGCACTGCCGATGAAAGAAGTCTAGTCTATGTAACCGGGGGATCTGATAGTCCGCAGGCGATCATTTTTGTGAGTTTTGATCCGGCAATTAAGTTGGCGGGGTTGAAAAAGTGGGGTGGTATGACGAGGAAAGGGGTGGGTGAGGGGCCGCATGTTGATGGGAGGGCTACGGGTTATAGACAAGGGGTGGATATTAATGCAGACATGGATATCGCTGGCTTAGTGTATGATGCAAACGAGCATGATCAGATGGTGTACGTGGATATCCAGGAGCAAGATAGGATTATCGGGGCCGACCGAAAGGGAAAAGGCAGGGAAAAGGAAAAGTGTGCGTATACAACGGCGTCGCCCGGTGCTGCTGGTGGTTGTGTGGACGACCATGTATATGCCAATATGCATGCAACAGCACATTCTGCTTCTAGTGCAACAGTATCCTCTTCAAGGACATCATGGATGTGGCATGAGAAAGCCATGTATCAGGATATCGGGCTAGGATTCTATTTTGGGAAGGACCGAGAAGTAGTAGCCACAGATAATGGTGAAGAAAAGGGGAAGTGCGCTAAGTTTTTTACTTCTTGAGTTCATATCTACATCTAATTGCTGTCGGGGTAATTACACTATACTCTTACATTTTTAATATATATTCAACCAGTATAATCAGTATCTTTTGCCGCTGGTAGGTATTGTCTTTTGTATATGCAGCCCCTCAAAATTTAAATCGGTCATCAAGCGCATATGGCTGAAAACGAAGATGCACAAAGATGCATGATCATCCATGGATCTCGGTGGGCACTGAGTGAGGGGTAAAAGCCCTGTTCTTCATATAGCACGCGGCATATTGGCACTTGTAGATGAGTTAGAAAAATGCAGTGCGAGACATATTTGGGTTTGTGGATGTGTGAAATGCGGGGATATACGATGGAACTTCTAGATTCATGTTCTAATATGGATATAGAATCCTTCGAATGGTACTGCATATCCTGGATGTACATATGTGTCATGGGGTTTGAGTCCTTGCGTTTCATGAGCGAGTGAGTGGGCGAATAGAAGAATGATGGGTATTAATGATTTCAAGAGCACAAGCAATGTAGGTGTGGACAGAAAGGGTCTGTTAGCCGTTAGTCTCGACTCTCAAGGCTGTTGAGTTTTTTATCCATATGACATACCATATGTAAACCACATGCTCTATGATTCGTCCGTCTCACCCTTCTTATTATGCATATCCGCCAGTTATAGGTCTGCGTGATATGGAGTAGTACTGCACTGCTTACACCATCCCCATGTCCGGACATGCAAATAGTGCATATACCATAGCGCAGTGTCACGATCCAGGCAGATTTTATCTGTGTTGCACTGCTGGATTTACATATAGGTCCATAGGGACCTAGTATCCATCCCTCCATCGGAGTCCATGCCCGCCGTCTTCGAACGTGCGAGGTGGGCAGCGTGTACGCATGGAGGCAATGTGCATGCAGTAGGCCATGCGGGTCAGAAGTAAGACTGAAAGGAATGTAAGATCCGGACCCCACAGAAATCGGGCGTGGTTAATGCTGCAGCTTACATACGTAGTACATACCCCCCGACGACTGCGCCTTGTCAAGCATTAACGATTGGCCGCTCCCAATCCGAGAGTCTGAAAAATTAACGAGGCGCGTTTTATGCGGTCACCTTCGCAATCGGATACTCATTGGCACTTTAGCCTATCTGAGCTTACTCCATGGATAGGATGGGTAGGATTCTTTCTTCGAGAAGATGATTCATCAGATGGTTATCATATTTCGCAACCGGTCTTGGAAAAATCGGTAAGGCTAGATAGATACATAAGGTTCCAAGGGTACTACTACTACTACTACTCGAGTAGATGAGACTTTCACGGCTACCCCTCACATATTCATCATATCCCATATCCCATCACCTCATCCCATCCCATAGATAGATGCTACCTAGTTCAGTTCTACTCTGCACGAGACTACCGGTATCCTCACCTCACCTCTCCCACCCTCCCCATCCAATCCAAAATACAACCCTAGCGACCAGGATCTCCTCTCGGTGAGCCGATGCAGAAACCCAGGGATCCGATGGCGATCCATCAAGCCGAGCCAATCTAGGAGCTAGGGAGGAGCTTCAGCTAGGAGCTCGAACTTAGCGAGGACCGAATAAGGCTGCGTGAGGCTCATGAATCAAGACGGTTCTTGATGTTACCTTGAACGCATTACTATCCTACCTATATAAATCACAATAATCGCCCTTACCGTTGCCCAAAAGGGCGTACGCTATTAACCTACAAAACAAACAAAGTAATTATAAATCCCATACCACTAGCACCTACACATCCCCCCCCTTCATCCCACAAACCCACCTCTCCATTGAAATTGCATTCATTTCGAATTCTCGACCAAAAGGTATCTTTCGCCATGACATGACATGACATGACATGTATGCAGTGTAGCCATACCTATGCAGTGTATGTGCCCCGTAGGACAGTTATACCAGATTGCATACCATACGAGTTCACACAACCTTCAACCTTCGTGACCGCGCGAACCGAGCTTGCGAAATGCATCTGCCGATGTTGTGTATGGGATTACCTACCAACCTACCAACCATACCTAGTATACTGTACCGATCCGCATGATTCGCGTATTAGTCTCCGATTTGGCTGCGGGCCTGCGGCTGATTATATTTGGGGGCTAAGGTTATAGTACGGCAACTAAATACTTTCCTTTGCGTCCGTAAGCACAAGATGCTCAAGACAGAAAGATGTCAAGCAGCTTGAACGACAAGGCGCCAATTCGTTCATCAAAAAATAAGCATCTATTAGTTATGTGGTGTGTAAGTACATGCTAAGCTCCACACCCGCTTCTTTGTCCCATCAATTCCTCTCCTTCGGAGTCCTACTCCGAAGCTGGCCCTTGATCCGAAAAGCCCCGGTCATCTTGTTGTTTAAGTAAACAACTTTACTTGTGTACGTCATTGTCTAATTTTGCAGTCACAAAAGGTCCCCGAGAATAAAATGGTTCAAAGGTTTTGCCATATAAGGGTATTGGTAGAATTATTGCTTTAACTCTTATGATCTTAATTGACTTTGACATAGTTTCCTGAATATTGGGGTCAGTTTGAGATACGAATATTGTAGGAGACACAGAGATAATTACCAGGAAATTGTCCTTGTTTCCCATGTATCTTTCCGATCCACCACTCGTTCTCATTACTCGTTCTCGTCACAATTTCAATGGTCTCTCCCGCACTGAAACTTAAATCACCCTCGGCCTGTGCTTCATAGTCATACAATGCGGTAGCAGTCTCCGTAGCTGGTGCGCCACTGAGCCTTGATGGCTTCGGCTTTGGGGGTGGAGGTGCCGCCTTTTTTGCTTTTGCGGCGGCTCCCCATGAACTACCTGTTGAGGCCGATCGCATCACGCTATTTCCACCAGACATAGGAGATAGCATAGAAGAGTAGGGTGGCGGTGGCTTTTCCGATGATGAGTCAGTGGATGCGCGGCGATTTGGAGTAGTGGTGGTGGTGGTGGTGAGTGCTGTAGATGATGGCTTATTTTCAATGGCAAGACGGTTAGGTCCGCCAAGAGCCAGAGGTTTTGGTGGGCGTTTGGCACCGGTGGTCTTGAATTTCACGATGGAAAGTGCTTCTGCCTGTTCTCGGATATCGCCTCGTTTTGCCTCGAAACCTTCCTCGATATCAAGCTGTAGGTTGAAATATCCAATATCACATCCTTGCATCCTCTCGTGTAGGGTATAAAACACATTAAGTTGCATATAGTAGAATGATTGGAACAATGGTCGGATGAACTCGCGCTCCAATGTAAAGAGTTTAGGTAACTCGTCCTTCAAGAGATCGTTGTAATAATTGAACTCTTGAGTGGCTAGTTCAACATCGTTCTCCGCCTTGTACATGGCTTTCTCATCCTTCAAGCTCTTTTCCTTTTTGTCTTGCAACTTCTTGAGTGTAGCTCGATGTCGATCGTAATCCAATTGCTTGTGCTGACGTTTGAGCGCAGTTTTCCTTATCACCTTGATGATTTCTAATAATTCGTCCGCAGGTCGAATAACTCTCGTCTCAATCATCTCTAATTCTGGTTGTAAAGTTGCCAAGAGCTCCTTGCAAATTTCTTCGTATTCTTCACAAGCCCTGATCCCCTCTGGATTACCTTCCTGAACCAGGGAATCCGGATCTGATACCCTTCCAGATATTGGTTTGTATATCTCAGCGATGGCTTTAGAGAACTCGATTTGATGGTTCATCATGCCATTGATAGCTTCAAAGTATTTCTTACTCTCATCATGCAACTTTTTCGTCTCGGTTTCCAACTCCTGGAATCGTCGTTCCGCATCGATATAGACGGCATCTTTCGTTTGTTCACCAAGATTAAACTTGGCTTTGAACGTTTGAGGCGCCTGTTAACCAGTTAGTCATATGTGTGAAGAACCCCGCCATCCTGCTCGATCTCCATTCCTACTCACTCTGACCAGGGACTTCTGAAAGCCCTTGAAGGACATCTCCCAGTTTTAGCTTCAAAATAAATCCGAAAAAAGTCCGTTGAGTGATCTTTGAGTTTGATGTTAAAAGCTTTCTTCGCAAAGTTGTGTTTGTATTGTAGTCGTCGTAATTGTTCAGATAAAAAGGGCGCCTTTCGTAGTATTTCAGGATTGTTTTCGTAGGACAAAACGATGACGAGGAGTGGCTGAGCAAATCTATTGATGGTCTCTATCAGATCAGCCCCAATGATATGCTTGGTATTCTATTGTAAGTGGTAAGTGTGATTTTTTTTTCAACTGGTAAAAGCTGGCAATGGGATGGATATCAATAAGACAAGAATGTAATGAAAGAAGTATATGAAGGTATTCCCAAGTCTAATATGTAGAAGAAAACTTGATTGCGCGCATTCAATATTGGGTCAAAAAGTCCGTAGATGGAACTTATGGAATCATCGGATCGTTTGCATCAATAATAACTCGCATGGACCCAGTTATTATTTCCAGCTTGGGAGTGGACTACAAGTGGGAGGGAGGGCTGGAGGGTAAGACGGAACTGAAATTGCATAAAAATTGTGAAAGTCATTTTATTTATGATAATTATGAAAGAAACCCGCCACTTTCCAGGTTGGGAAAGTCAACAACCTTAATAGGTAAAAATTCATTACTTATGACCTGTGATTGGTTATTTGATAAATAATGACCCGAAAATCTTCTTCTTTTGAGCTTTGAATACCTACCTAGTATGTTATGTGATTACAAAGCTTTTAATCCGATATCCGCTTCCGCTCTTTTCTTCAGATCAGCCAATCAATCACATTTCGCTTTTTCTTTCAATCTTCGGTGATTCGCAGAGGAACCACATTCGGCAACGGAGTTATGACGAAAAGCCTAGTACAAAGAAAGGTTAGCTTTATTTGACTCTCTGTTAGAATTTCAAATTCAAAAGTCTCCAAATAAGAAGAAGAAGCTTTCAACGATCCTCTGTGGAGTTACCTTCCACTTTGAAGTTTGACCTCATCAAATTTACAACTTACAATTCATAATAATGTCGAGTCTGGCTTCAATATCCTTGAGGCAGGCCTCGCGCCTTTGCTTAAAGCAGTCAACTCCTGCTGCTGGTCTGGTGAGAAGCTCTGCTTTTGCCCGGGTGGCGCCCATATCAAATCAAAATCTCTCAAGGAGGGGTTATGTTTCCGAGACGAAAAAAGATAATGCTCAAGTTAATCTCGATTCCGCGATTCGATCAGAGCAGAAATCTTTCTTTAAAGAGACTGGCAAACATGCTGAGGATCAATCAATATCAGGAGTATCCGCAAATGCCGATGCGATGATGAGTCCCATGGCTGGTAATTACCCCTCTTTTGAATTCAAGGAACTTTAACTAATATTTGATTAGGTGTGCTAAAGCAAGCTACTGTTATGGACGAAGGTCAGAGACCGATATACTTAGATATGCAAGCTACCACTCCATTAGACCCACGAGTACTGGACAAAATGTTACCTTTTTATACCGGTCTATACGGCAACCCCCATTCGAGAACCCACGCTTATGGCTGGGAAGCTGACGTTGCGACCGAAGAAGCAAGAGGACACATTGCCGCACTCATTGGAGCTGATCCCAAAGAGATTATTTTCACCAGTGGAGCCACTGAAAGTAACAATATGAGTGTCAAAGGCGTAGCAAGGTTCTTTGGTAGGGCGGGAAAGAAGAAGCATATTATCACAACCCAGACAGAACATAAATGTGTGCTGGATAGTTGTAGGCATTTGCAAGATGAAGGTTTCGATGTTACGTATCTGCCAGTGCAGCAAAATGGTTTAGTTAATATGGCCGAACTTGAGGCTGCTATTCGACCCGAGACAGCCCTTGTCAGTATCATGGCAGTTAACAACGAGATCGGTGTCATTCAACCACTCGAAGAAATAGGCAAACTTTGCCGCTCGAAGAAGGTTTTCTTCCATACCGATGGTGCACAAGCTGTTGGCAAGATTCCCTTGGATGTAAATGCGATGAACATTGATTTGATGTCAATTTCGTCTCACAAGATCTATGGACCAAAAGGTATTGGTGCATGCTATGTGCGCAGAAGACCTAGGGTCAGACTTGACCCAATTATCAGTGGAGGTGGACAGGAGAGAGGGTTGAGAAGTGGTACTCTCGCACCTGCATTAGTGGTCGGCTTCGGTGAAGCTTGCCGTATTGCAAAGGAGGAAATTAATGTAAGCACCAACATATCTTTTCCCTTTTTTACTCACATGATGACCTACTTTACCAATGCATGGCTTTCCTAGTGGCCTCCTTGTTTGCAAGTTGAGGCTTCTTTGACGACACAGTACCTTGTCTGATTTTGTTACTCACTGATTTGATTTTGGCCGATCTTCTCTGTTGGATTCATACTAACAATTCAATAGTACGATCACGCTCGTGTCAAGAAGCTCTCTGACCGACTCCTCAAAGGTCTTCTCGCTATGGAGCATACCACCCAAAATGGTGATCCAAACCATTTCTACCCAGGATGCGTAAACGTTTCTTTTGCCTACGTTGAGGGAGAATCGCTTTTGATGGCACTAAAGGATATTGCTCTATCATCGGGGAGTGCTTGTACATCTGCTTCACTCGAACCTAGTTATGTTCTTCGGGCACTTGGTAGCAGTGACGAGAGTGCACACAGCAGTATCAGATTCGGTATTGGAAGATTCACCACGGAATCTGAGATCGATTATGTCTTGAAAGCTGTTGCAAAGCGAGTCACATTTTTACGAGAGTTGAGTCCTCTTTGGGAGCTTGTACAGGAAGGTATTGCTTTGGACAGTATTGAGTGGAGTCAGCATTAATTCGCTGCTAAGAATCGAATGAAATATGGCGAGGGCACTGGCGTTTTGTGATATCAATTCAGCGGGTTGGTGGCTTTTTTGGCGTGTAACATAGCGAATGATCGGGTGAACATATCTACAGTAATCCGAATGTATAAGTGATAATGAATGCAAAGAATGGCATGTCAAATTCAAGCATATCTCACTCACCTTTGAGATTTATCTATACCTTCGATATAAGTCCCGGTTTTCTTTCCGTCTCCGTATCTTATTGTGAGCTATGTATCCGTTTCACTTCAAGAAGATAGACAAAATCTACGCTGACGAGGCTGAGAAGCCCAACCCGAAATACTTTGGCCGTCACAAATAAATCACCTCCATAGCCCTAAACGATACACCAATCCATGCGTCACTACTACTGCCACCACAGTAAGAGTAGGGGCCACAGCTTATCGCACCCCTTACGTTTTCACACCAAAAACAGCCATTTCTCAACTTTTTAAATCCTTACTAATTCTTTAATAATATATTCAAAGCTTTTAAAATTTTAATATATAATAATTATTTAATAGAATTTAATAAAAAATAAGCTAGTTTATTTTTAATTATTTTATTTTATATAAAGTTTTCTATTTAAAGTTAAACAATATAAAATTGTTCAAAAAATTGCTTATTTTGTATAGGAAAAACGTTACAAGTTAAGATTTTTGAAAAATCTCAACTTTAAACTTTAATAACTTTTTATAAAAAATGGCTAAAAATAATTTATATTATTTTTTAATTAGTAATTATAGTTATTAATAATAATCTTCAATTTTTATTAAAAAATCTATTATATTGCAAAAGTTATTAAAGAATTAAGTTTGTATAGGAAAACATGATTTTTGCGGTGATTTTGTCACGTTTTGAGAGGGGGTGCGATAAGCTGTGGCCGCAACTCTTACCATCTAATTGGTATCCACATCTCACTCTTGTCACCCCCACCAACCCACCTGAGATCCCCACTTTCTCTTTACCTATTCGTCAACAGCAGCAGAAGTAAAAGCCACCTTGGAAAAGTAAAAAGCTTTCTTCCCTTCTTCCTTTCTTCCCTTCCAGACGGAGGACACGCATGAATGAATGGAATGCCTTTGAGCGTGGGAGGAAGAGAGAAAAAAAAAAGATAAAGAAGGGGGGAAAAAACAAAAAAGTAAATGAATATTCAAGGGCCTAATCCGGGATCGAACCGGAGACCTCTTACAATTTTGAATTCGGAAACCCAAAGCAAGAATTCTACCACTGAACTATCAGGCCTGGTGATTGATGGATGGGGTGGATGAGTATGGGTATATAATGTAGAAGACATAGATGAGTGGGTGGGTGAGTGCGTAGGTGCGTGGGTGCGTGGGTGTGAAGTATATGCATGTACTAGGTACATATCTTTTTCTACTTATGACAATGTGAGGGGTAACTTATTACTAGTTTTTGTATTGAAATTTGGGGGAAGTTTCATTGTGGGATGTGGGATGTGGAATTGGAATTGGAATTGGAATTGGATTTGGATTTGGATATTGGGATAGTACCGGTAGGTTAAGGTTTCTTTTGCGGATGAGATTTGAGGTGATGTTGGAACTTGGAGGGAGTCTTGATATCGATCGATATGTTTAATTCCGGAGTTGTCGCTATCATGTGTCTGTCTATCTATCTATATATTTGATGAGTTTTATTTTTTATAATTATCTTCTTAACTCTTCGGATGAGTTTTTGGGGGGTTGGTTGGTTTTCTAGTCTGGATAACATGGCGATGAATCCTTGATCTGGTCTCGTCCTGACCCAATAATCTTTACGAAGTACTAGGTACCTGGGATGAATTGGTTGCACGTAAGATTACAACAGTTCTCTGAGTCTTGTGCGAATGCTTCGGAATCTGTTCGGTGCTGTTGTCTTTTGATGTAGACGTGTAGTGAGGATATGAGGTGGGATGGGATATGAGAGATAGATACTAGTGATGAGTGATGTGTAATTTTCGCTAGGGCGAAGTTCTACCTTTTCTTGGATTTATGAGATGGGATAATACATATGATGTCAGGGGTAGTAATTATCTATTTCGATGTTAGAATATTCACTTTGTGTTTTGCTACAGCTGTGGTGCAACGCAGTGAGATATATTGTATATGCACAATTCATTGAACATTTAGACCTTGCGAGGTAGATGAACGGCAAAGGGAAGCACTAGAAGTTATTGGAGCATCTCGTGGGGATAGAGTAATGGGATGAAATTTGAGAATACTGTGAAGCAATGCCTACTCAATCAAGAGAGACTGCTAGTGGTACTTTTAATATACAATTACCTAGGTATAATACAGTAAGAAAGCTAGCCCCGACACATACAAACACACACCCATAGCATATAGCATATAGCATAGTAACCCACAACACATTTCCCCCAACCAGTTTCCCAGTCAACCAAAAGACAACGCATATTTCCGAAACGCCAGCACCAAATACAACAAAACAAAGTTACAAACTAATACACTGACAACATCGCAAGTGATCTACTTAGCATATGTAAGCTTTAGCATGGATACATAACCACGTGGACATGGCGAAGATAGATGTGCAACAATAGAAAAGGTTAACTAAGACAACGTGAGGGTTATTGTACTAGGAACTATCGAATAGGTTGGTAGCAACAGGCTGACCCATACCCCTGTCCCTGTCACGATGTGCAACAAATGTTCAACAGATCAAGGGATAGTACCCTGTGGTGGCATTGAAAACGTGGTAGCCATGTAAGTGTGTAAGTGCTGATGGTAGGCGCGGCTTGAGTAGATGCTCAACAAATGTGAAAGTTACTGGACAACAAGGTAAGGGATGGTATCGCTTGTGATATTCCTGAAATTGCGGACCACCAGACCTTATAAGGAAGATCCACTCGCTTGAGTGGGAAGGGAGGGAGACGGCTCAACTTCGAAGGCTCAGGGTGGTTCCAAGGGTGGTTTGAATGATATAATATTCCTTTACAAAGTACAGTATCTCCTAATGCTGTTCCCTTCCTAAAGAATTTTAACGCGAAATTATTGAATGGCTGTATGTCAGCCCAATTAGTCTATCGATTACCCCTTGCACCAGCTGGGGCATCCGTTCTCCTGCTTCTTAATACATTCCCCATTGCATCTCTAACCTCTGGATCGGCCCTTAAGGTATTTTGTACAAGCCATTCCTTGACTTTTCCCTCCACGTCTTTCATCGCCTGCGGATCATGGGCGAAAGGAATCAGTTCTAATTTATGCAGTCTTGAGGCGTCGACTTCTGCAACTGTTGCAACGTATTCTAATCGATCAAGTTGCTGTTTCAATACGGTCTCTGGGTTTCCATTCTGTGTAATAGTTGTAGGTGGTTGTAATAATGGACCAAGCTGGGAAAGTGCAATAAATAATGTCATACTCATTTTCCGAGCGAGTTGTATCAGTTGAAATGGAAGGTACGGCGAATGTGATGTAAATGTTGTGAGGATCGGATTTATGACATTCGTTGCAACAATTGGGAAGTACGGGCGTGAAACCGTGTGCAGTTCGAAAACACAAAGTATAATGACGGTAATCCAGCGCCAGTATTTGCCCCAACCCCAATATCCAAGAAGGCCTACAAAGTACATTAATAGACCGGTTGCACCGTAATAGGGCCCAATGGTTTGCAAGCCATGAACAACATAGTCTCTAATTGTTGAACAATGTTGCCACCCTACAACTTCTGGTCCAAACCTTTCATATGCGAAACGTTTCGCGGGGTCGAGAAGTGTGTCTTGAGCTAATTTGAGATGGACAAAGTAACCCTCAGAGGAAGGGAAAGAAGATGACACTTTATCAGGATGGTGAATGGCTGCTAGTCGCCGAAATCTCGATTTTATCTCTCGTTCAGTGGCCGAATGGTAAACCCCCAGATCTTGGTAGAAGTCACTTTCTCTGCGAATATTCCAGTCGGCTTCATATATTGTGTACAGGAGGTATGCGGATATGACTATTATTTTGATGCGCCGGCGATGTAGATTCCATTTTGCAGAACGAGGATGAGGTTTTGGATCCCCGACACGTATAGTCACTCCATACCATACTGTCTGAACCCAGCCTGTAATTAACTACAAAACCGCATTAGAAAAGGGTATTGTATAGCATTGTCTTGGAATAACTTACATCAGGTAGGAAAGTCCAGCCAGCCAAAGAAAGAAGATTAGACATCTCTCAAAACTCTACCCTCTCCAATACTGTATTTTCAGAAATATATTTCATCAACCTGTGAAAGAGGAAAGTTGACCGGAAAAGGGTATGTTCTTGAATTCTTTATTGTACCTAGGTAGGTATGGAAATGTATCCCAATCGCGTAGTCTGAAGCCACTTATCCTTACGAGATCTGCGAAATACCTAGCGTGCCTACCTAGTAGGTCTTTCCCTACCTGAGACTACCTACCTAGGTAGGTAGTAGCCCTGGAGGTAGCTTATCTTATCGGCTCAGGCGCTAGCGGCCGCAGGAAAAGTTTCGTAGAGTTCAAGTGCTCGAAAAAATTCAATGTCATTGAAAATTGGTAACAACAGAATGTCAATTGAAATGCCTTCACAATCAACAATCGCCGGGGCTTCTCCCAAAAAGCATAAGAAAAAGTCGGAAAAGAAGCACAAGTCAACAGATAGCGAAAAAAAGCGCAAACGAGAGAGTGGGGAAGAGGGACACCGATCGAAGAAACACCGATCCGAAAAGACTGCACCAACTTCTACGTCCATAGAAGCACCAGCTGAAGTGTCGCCATTTCATTTACAGACATCCTCAATCTTTTTACCTTTAGCGCCAGTATCCCAAAAATTTCCCCTTGAAGGCTTATGCGCCGAGCACCTTTCTCCACTCATCCTCACATATTATCCACCATTCAACGGGGTCATTCTTTCTTACAGCAATCCACGATTCGCCGAAAAGGCCTTTGGAAACGATGGAGATTCGACTCTTCTACAAAACCTGGATGAATATGCGGTCAGCTGGGCTTGGGTGACTGCCGAATTCTTACTTTTCAAACCTGAGAAAGGAGCTTGGTTAGAAGGTTATGTCAATTTACAAAATGAAGGTCATCTAGGTTTAGTCTGCTGGAATCTTTTCAATGCGAGTATCGAGAGAGTTAGATTACCAAAAGAATGGAAATGGGTCGGTGTAGCGGATCAGGAAAAGGAAAAGGATGCGGAAACCGAAGAAGGTGCGACATATGCTGAGGATGGAATCGGCTATTATGTGGATGGAGAGGGGAAGAAGATTGAGGGTACCGTGAAGTTTCGAGTCAAGGAGATTGAATCGAACCACGACAAGGAGAGAGGGTTCCTGACAATTGATGGAACGATGTTAGATGAAGAGGCAGAGATGCGATTGTTGGAAGCTGAGCAGGATAAGGTCGGGAATAGAGACAGTGCTGGGAGACGCCTTGGTGGCGCAAAAGCTCTTGGTGCAACAAGCTTAGGAGTAACCGTGGATCCCTCAGCTACTGAAGTGGACACAGGGAAGAAACATAGACGAAGAGATTGAGATGCGGTTTGAGTTTTATTTGGCGTTAACGGATACCAGGGTTCTGAATAATGATTATTATCTTAGCTGAAATCACTTTGTACTTGTACATTTGCCAGTCTATACAATCCTAAAGTCTCCAGAGTGGATGAAGTAGTTTTCTGATATTGAATAGCTTGACAAAGATATCAGTGACGAAACCTTAAAGAATTTGCCATATTATCGCGATGTACGAAAAGAATCACCTACTTGAATATTATATGAAACTCTTCAATATCTCTGTTTAAATTTGATAATGAACTGATCCATGGATCTCTCAGAGTTGTGCTTACGGTTTCGTAGGCAAGATTACATTGCAATTTGCGAGCTCCAATCAAAGGCCTCCGAAAAAACATCAACTCTGACACGTGATTTCGTACTTTTTTTATTTTTGGGAAAGTCTGTTGGTCGCGAAACCTTTCGCGTCATAACATCCGGCCTTCTTCCCCACACCTCCTCTGCCTTGCATCTCGTAGGAGCTTCAAACGGGTCAATTTTTACATTCCCCATCGCCCGATATGAGACTGCGATTAATTGTGCGCAGGCACAATCTCCCTGATTGTCCTATCATTTGGGATGTCAATACCTCAACATCGGCACCAACGGTATCAGAATTACTAGATCAAATTAATGATGTAATTCCCATTGAATCTACAGACTGGGGAATGGAGGATTATGCCGTTGAGGTGAAAGGAAAAGAAGGCGTTAACTATGAATGTTTGCACTTTCAGCCTGTGGGCAAAGTAATGAAGGAGGAAGATGAAGTGATGTAAGTTTTGGTCTACGCATTGTGGCACTCTCCATTATTTGGATATAGATTCGGACAATCAAATATTCTCAAGCTTGAATATTCATTTCAACGAAAAGAAATATACTAATCTGTATCTTTAGCATCCGCCCACTTCTTACACATGATCTGCGAATGCGAAGAATATCTGGAAGGCATCAAATCTCATCGGATGGAAAGCATTTGGTTGACGGTGTCGCGTTCGGAAGACCTATGTTGAAGAGACCAGTGAACCGTCCTTCGATTGATATTCCCCCTCGCAAACGACGCAGAGTTATGATCGATGAAGAGGATGAAGAGGATGAGGATCTGGAAGATGCTGAACCCGGAGCCAAACGAATTGATTTCCAGTCAGAACAGGAAAGTGAAGATGATGAAGATGACGATGACTTCGAGCCCGGCGGAGACGACGAGGACGAGGAAGAAAGTGATGAGGAGATCGAGAATACAAAAAGACATGCAGATCTCGAGGATGACGAGGGTCCAGGCAATCGACAAATTGTCGTTCATGCAGATTTTGAGGATGACGACGAAGAAGAAGAAGATTTTAACCCGGATTTCGAGGAGGAGGAAGAATCAGAAGAAACGGAGGAAGCTTTTGAGGGTTTCCAAGATGACCAGCCGACCAGCGCTCTCAGCAACGAGAAGGATCATTCAGGCAAAGTTAATGAGCTGTCTACTGCCGATCAAGCTGTTCTTTCGGGTGTGAAAGACGCATCTACCAAGGCGAAGATATGTAAGTTGCATATGGCTTTTCCTAAGGCCTCTATTTCCGTTATCAACTTTGTTATAGAAGGCTCTGATGGAGATGTATCCCAAGCTTACGAGGCGCTGGCTCGAGGATATGTTCCTGCCAAGCCGAAGAGCTCTATATTGCAAGCATTTTCGGGTCATCCTAAGTTACTGCAGACCTCGTCTAAGAGCCAAAGTTCTAAGAGCAGTGAAGCAGGAACCGCGTCTAAAAAAAGCGATCCCGTACTAGCAAACGAGATGGATTTAGACAGTGAAGAGTCTGGCTCGGATGAGGAGGAGAAAGATGCGTTGCTGCAACACTATGATCAGCACGGCTTGCCGCCGGGTTCTATTAAATTAGGCCACGCGTTATCTTATATGGCAGAAGCTATGGGGGGCCCTACCAATTCTAAGCCAAAACTAACCAAGTTTGAAACCGCTTCTACCAGAAAAAACAGCGCCAATGTTGCAGGGGAGAATTTGAACAACGAGGGAGATTTGAACGTTGGACTTACATCTACACCAGCAATAGATCTCAAGGCGAATGACGATGAAATAACTATTAATAGTCACGATTCGTCGGATTCGTCTTCCGAGGCCGAATCAAGCAGTAGTGATAGTAGCGCCGATTCATCTAGCGAAGACAATTCCAGTGAGGCTGTTGATGCATCATCATCTGATGATAGTGATAGCGACAGCGATAGCGAAAGCGGTAGTGGGTCTTCTTCGAGCGGTTCCTCCAGCGACGACGACGACGAAGGACCGGAAGTGAGATCCAGTAAATTGGATGCGCCAGTGACTCAAGCAGCCAAGTCAAAGCCGACCCCATCCAACGACGTAGTTTCTCCTAAACTCCGAACACCGGTTCCTCCTGGTCAAGGTAAACAGGCGACCCATAGCAGAAATCAACGCCGTAGACAAGCTGTTGTTCTTGCCAGATTTAAAGAGCGAGGCATTCTGCCAAAGGGCACCACGGTATCAGAATTCAATCGGCTAGAGATCAGTGATGGAACTTCGCCTGAGGACGCCCTTGCTGCGCTCGGAGTTCTGAGAGCGAATACCAACTCGACCAAATTTCAGAATGGAACAAACAAAGCACTCGCCGACGCCGAAGAGTTTGACGCCCGTAGACGTAAATTGCTTGCGTCTCTTGAATCTGGTGGTATCGAGCTTTCTAGAGGCGGCGAGGCTGTGATCGATACCATGGATGTTGATGTCCCGGAAATGGTGAGCGGTGCTCCAAAGACTGTTACAGATACACCCAGGGAAACAGCTGCAGATTCCGAGATGGCTGAGGTGCCTTCGCAAGAGGATTCCAACCCTACACTTACAAGCTCCGATAAACTAATATCAGATTCACGACGAGCGAAACTAGATGTAGGTGTTAGTCGTCGAATATTGTTTGGGGCACTAGGTATGAAAACCCCCAAGACGAAAATCGACGAGGATAAGCTTCGTAGTGATTTGATGAAAGACGTTCGGATTCTGAAAACTTCAGAGGCCCCTGGAGATCCTATACCCCAAGAGACAGACGTCCCCACCGTTCATGATGATTCATGGAGAGACAAAGTTATCTACCGAGCGGTTGAATGTTGTCAGGAAGGCATCGTATTGAGTGAACCTCCATTTCCATTCGTTCAA
The DNA here is from genome assembly GCA_002162615.1 of Myriosclerotinia duriaeana. Lineage (NCBI taxonomy): Eukaryota > Fungi > Ascomycota > Leotiomycetes > Helotiales > Sclerotiniaceae > Myriosclerotinia > Myriosclerotinia duriaeana. The sequence goes on along the minus strand of NGKI01000011.1, from coordinate 1,574,403 downwards.
CGATGGGATCCTCAGCAGCGAAATAACAGATGTGGCAAGAGGAAGAACCAGGCCCAGTCATATAATGAAGAGTCCCAAAGTTCAAAGAAGCGAAAGCGACGCAAGGGAAAACAAAACTACTCTCAAGAACAAGAAGAGTACCTCGACGAATCTTACCAACCGAGTTACGAAGAAGAGATGGAGACACAATCGACGGAGCCACCAGCAAGACAAGTTGAAAGTGCGGAACACAGGGCTGACATAGGAGATCTTCTCCAAGAAACCCCTGATCTGATGGAACTCCCAGAAGATATAGCTACCTTGCCAAATCTAGACGCAAACACGGTACAATCTGGAATGATTATTGCTTTCAAGCAAATGTTCATGGACGAAACTACCAAATGGCAGCCGCAAGTTTCAACTTATCGCACGGCCTGCGTTCTCTCAGTCGATGATAACGGTAATATCTCAGTTGCCTTAGCAAGAAGAGATAGAAATCGTCCCGTGAAGCACTATAATGAAAAGGGAGAGAGAGTTTGGGGCAAGTTTGATATGCCTGATGAGGATAATGATGAAGAGGAAGAGGACAATGGAGAAATTATCATCACCTTTGACGAGCTTGTCGAACCCAAGATTGTCGCCCCTGCCCCAGTAAGCGTGTCGACTGAAATTTTCAAAACTGGCACGACGACTGATGAATCAATGACTTTAAGCAACGGAAAGGAGGAAGAAACCCAGTGCTCCCATGTCACCGAGACGCAGTATTTTGAGACAGATCCACCTGCACCTGCCGAAATTGTAGACGTAGTCAATACGCCTCATAAACCGAAGCAAGATTATCTGCAAGCTGAACTATTATTACCAGAATCGATTACGGATAGTGCTAAGGAGGATGTCTCTCATCTCATCAAGGAGGCTGGTTTTCATTCTAATGTCCCTTCCTCCATAATTAACGATTTTGCTCCCAAACTCCTGGAAACGCGTGAAGAGGCACCATCGCTTGATAAATTGAGGACAGAGATAATGGACGAAATTGATGCCACTTTACTTTCACCAAAGTTTAACGGTTTCGGCTCAAGCACCCCATCTCCCAACAAGCAACAATCGAGCTGGCACACTGTAGGATCTCAAGAACCTTCTAGCGCTCCAGCTCACAATGACCCCGGAATTATTGCAGATCAGGCATCTGAAACAAATGTCCAAAACAAGGTATCTACAAATATGCCACAAATGACTTCCGGCGTACCCAGCATTCATACCAAACCAACAAAGAAAATCAACGTCAATAAAGCTCAGGCCCAGTGGGAAGCCCTCCAGCCACGAAGAAAGGTTGCTAGTCCAGTTGAGGCAGATCAAACACTTGACATGATCGAAGTAGATTGCAGCATAGCCGATCCAAAATTATCGGGGCAATCATCCTTCACAAGTTTGGTCACCGATCATGGACGACAACCCGACTTCAGTTTTGAGAACATGCGACACCAGGAGTTTGATACCTCTAAAACAGACGATTTGGCGATGGACATGGCAACACACGATGGTGATATGTCTGAGAATGAGCCTGAGCTTCCTCCACGCCGACCTAATTCATCTGGTAGGCCTATTGAAAACAACAATATGGTTGAACCATCATCAGAAGATCTCCCAACTATTGAAGAGATTCTGAGTCAGCCTTCTCAGCCCTTGATGAAGCGTGGGAAGAGTGCTTCGCGAACTCCATTAAAGCCTCAGGCTGGCGTTGAAAAGAGCAGAAAGATTTTGGCTGCATTCGACGATACACAATCTTCGGCAATTAAGGTGGATGAGAAGAGGGTGGATGAGAAGAGTAAAAAAGTGCTGGCGGCATTCGATGATTCGGATTCGAATTCGGATACATCACAAAAGAAAGCTGAGGTTCAGCCAAAGAAGGAAGCTGAGGCCAAACCAAAGAAGGTCATGGCTGCATTTGATCCTTCTTCTGATGAAGAGGACCAGATTACACCCAAGGCGTCCAAACCTTCCAAACCTTCCAATCCTCATTCTGCTCAACATCGAGCTCCCAAAGCTCCTCAGAGTTCACAGGTCATCATGGACCTGACTCTTTCAAGCGATATTGAACCTGAACCCGAGAAGAACAAATCAAAGAAGGCCGACTCAGATGAAGACGACGATTTTGAGGCTGGATGGGGAGCAAAGACGAAAAGTAATCTGAGAGGACTGAAGAGACAGGGGAGCAATGGCTTAGGAGGCACAACAAATGCTTCTCTAAATGCTAAGACTTCCAAAAGAAGATTCTGAGCATATGGACTTGTGAAAGTCAATGCCTACTTTCAAATCAAGAGATGTGCTTCAAATTATGGCCAATATTGCTTGTAAAATGAAAAGTAGCTGGGTATTGTGCGCCGGTCCGCGGACTCCAAGTAGTAAGGTAGTTACAAAAATTAATATAATTTCAGATAAACATTTTTAAACATGTTTTCCATAATTGGACCATGATAGTTATGTTTGTGGCATCGAACTTCATTCTTCTTGCGCATGAATGATCCCTATGGTGAGTGCATGAATGTGTCGCAGATTAATCGTCAGTACTCTTCTTTTGAACCTTCCATTTCTCATATATATAACATCACCTATATTCCTCCTTCATCAACCCTCGGTGAGTCATTTATAATCTTTCTTTCCTATCTAGTTAAATTGTATGGAATTGTTATTGTTTCGTTTCATCTCATCTCATCTCATCTCAGCCTTGCTATATGCAAGTCCTGGTTTAGTGGGCGTTCGACCGAGGACAATGTATTGGCTCTTGATCATTCCTCATTTTTTGAATGGAGTTAATAATTGTTTCTGTCACCACCCATTCTCTTTGATTTTCATCCTTACGATTCCAAAACGAGAGACACTTATCTAGCGATACATCGATTCGTAAGTGCGAGGCTTGAGATTTGAAACTTTTGTTATATCGAACATACATAAATGATACTATGAACAGACCTCTTTTTGCTTGATATCTTCTTAATTTCATCCAAAAGCATTCTCGAGTACATATTCTCTTGGGTTGCATTTTGATACAAGTTTATTCATTTGAGTCCCCGAGTGCAATCGAGATACAGGTTTTCCTGATTCCAAGGCCAGCCCAATACGTATATTCCCAAGGAATCTCACCCGCGCTGCATACATACGGGTTCTACCCCACCAATGATTTCACATGTATCGACGGAAATTCTTCCTTCCATCTTTATATCGCATCGCCTCCCTTCGAACCTTCGTTCGGCTTCTCGACATTTCGCCCTCTGACTTGAAGGCTAAAGGTTTTCTCGATTGTATATACAGGATATATCTCGAGTTAGCCTTCATGTTTGCAAGATATCGAGTACAACTACGAGTACCCGAAACACTGAAGAATATGAAATTGACTTCAATACTGGTGCTGCCGAGTTTCATGCCAATAGTTGTTTTCGCCTCCCTGTCATCGGCCCCTACTGCAACTCCCATGGCCTTGTCTATACCTACCGCTACGGTTCCGGCATCTTCAAATACTTTCTTGCTTCGGAATACTTCGAAGAGTGTGGACCTAGGAGAAGGAACTCAAGCTACTAGGACGAGTCGAGAGGATACTCCTGTAATTACAGCCGCGCCTACTGCAGAGGAAATCCAGCTTCAGGAAAAATATCACCTGACTACTTATTGGAGTTGCGTTACGTTGCAGACTTATACGCATTGTGGATGGTAAGTGTCTTATTCTATTATTATTTCAGTATCATGGCTTGGTTTGAATATGGGAGCACTGCTTTGAACTTTGCCTTCTCCATATTTAAGGAGAAGTGCGTGGCTAGCTGCGAACAGGGGAAAGGCAAAATTAACTCAGGCACGAATATAGGCACGAACCACTTGTGGCGGGAGGGACGGAGATAGCAGGTGCATCATGCGGTTCATGTCATGCTGCGAGGGTGGTCATGGTGGCCGCGGGAGTGGCGATGGCTGCTGGAGTTGTTTTGTGATGAGGTTTTGGATTCGAGAGATTTGGGATGTGTCAGGGGTTTGGGGGGAGGGGATACTAGTGGGGTTATAAGTGAAGTTTTGCTTTGGGGTGGTGATTAATGGGGTATATTACTATATGGGAGGGTCGGTGTTGGGCTTATGATGGAGTTATGGTTATCTCTTTTTAGGTAGATGATACGTTGGATATCATGCACTCCATGCTGGACTGTGTAACGCGTTATGTAAAAGATTGATATTGGCTGAACAATTTGAGTCAATTATACCTTATGTTTCAGTCCCTCAAGCTCTTGAATTGAAGGATGGAAGTGTAGGCTGGAAATGGAATGTCCAAATTGAGTCCGAATGACGAATTAGATTTGAACATTCAATACCATCCGAATTTCCAACTCAATTTGAGGATCTGATCTGATCCAGGTATTCGAAATTATTTTGCGGAGTTGAGATAGGGATTCAAGGACGTTGAGGTGCGTAAGCTTTTCATCTTGTAAAGCTCGCGTCGCCCCTTTCAATGCTTTCATACATGCAGATTTGAAATGGTTAGTATCTATTCCACCGTCGCTGGTTAAAAAAGCAATGCACACTACCTTATCTCTACATTGTACTATACAATACATCATGGATACATTATCATAAGGGTATGGCAACAGTCAAGTGAGATGCCCGATCATGATTCAGTACAGTATATCTTGATACCACAACGCAATCACCGACTCCATCATATTCACACAGGATTGATGATTCGTCATTCACCTTATATACCTGCTAAGCCATGCTTATTTTTGAATCATCCTATTTTCATATTTCCATTCGAGTTCCTCTTTATTATACCTCCTTCATTCCCTGGTTCTCAGAAACAACTTTCCCATCTATCAACTACAGCTTTTACAATTCCATCCAAGAAACGAGCAACTTTCAGATCTCACCACTAACCCACCTAAACATTTTGCTTACAAACCCGATTTTCAAAATACTCGGCAAGCAAAAATGCCTTTCAATCTGATTATCTGGACATGCGCACGATGCAAAAAAGCAGGACAAAAGCACGAAGCGGGGGCTAAACATAGGACGTGTGGGGAGTGCGGGACGGTGTGGACTTCTTGTAGTAATGGGGATTGGATTATTAGAT
>NGKI01000011.1:1559137-1569287 GCA_002162615.1 Myriosclerotinia duriaeana | reverse complement strand
TTGGTTAGGGGGTTGGAGGGTTAGAGGGAAGAAGGTTCGTGGTGGGGTGAGGGAGGAGGAAGGGCTATGGTGTATATAGGGAGAAGTGGATATGGATTATGGATTATAGAGATGAGAAGTGGATATGGGTTATAAGGAGAATACGGGATGCATAGGTACTAGAAATAATATCTAATGTGATGAAAAGTATTGAATTCTCCAATAGTGAATGTATGGATTCGTGAAACCAACCTCCAACTCTCGATTAAGTCTGTATGAACCGTATAATCTCATTGTTTGAAATATTTTGAATAATTCTATTCAGGTTCAAAGCAAGAAAAAGGGGATTGTTTGAATATCATCATGTTCAAATCTTGTATAGTCTTGTGAGTCAGTAAATCCACTGTTGCTCCATATGCCAATGTTTGAAAAATGGTGAATATTTGGCTCACCAGCTCTTGCTGGGCAGCAGTCTGAAATTCTACCTTATAGATCGATTGGAAGATGTTATACCATTTATGCAATCTCATTCACAAATCTCCAGGTATTCGTATTCGCTAGATGGACATCATACTCGTTGACGTTTCCGTGAATAACAATCCCAGGTATTTGCTTTCAAAGGGCGTTCAATAGTCTGGACTACGGTCCAAAATTGAAAAGTCTTATATTTTTGAATTCGTTTTCAAGATTCAAAACTTTTCAATTATTGAACACACCTTTGACTTCAGAAGTATTTCGGATATGAAAGGTATTTTGAACATTGAAAGCATTTCGAATGTTGAAACTCTTTCCCCCATTACGAACCCTCTCCTGTCTGGCTTCTGGTATGTAAATGGTCATAGGGAAGTAGAGTGAGATGAAAAGTCCAGGATGGAGGGTTAAAGATGTAGATTAAACTTGGAGAGAGAGGTAAGAACAGGTAGGATTCGATGAAGACGAAGATGGGTTCGAAGCAGTGTTCACGGTATCATATGCAAGAAAGCTATTTCAAATTATGTTTTCATTAAGAGAGAAAGAGAGAGAGAGAGAGTATTTAATGTATGCAGGGAACCTAATAGAATTCGTGACTCAAGAACATTTTGAGTTTCCTATCATCTTCGCTCAAGTCCAGATGAGGAATTGAGCTTAGTTCAACGCGTCTTAGTTCCGCCTTTTGAGAACTGCTCTTTACGTAGGCAAGATATCCGTCCCAAAGTTCACTCAGGGTGAGATCGCAGTCTGGCGCCAAGGTATTCTTGTTCAGGAGGCGATCTTTCAATAAATCGATAAATGCATGGCCATAATATTCGTGATCGAGACGGGTGATAGGTTCTCCGAAGTGACGAACAAGCAAGGTGGGAAGCAGAATGGCAAAATCTAAATTGTCGAGGGTCAAATCATTCTGGATTGTATTGAAAATCTCGAACCACTCTCTGAAATTGCCTTCCAAGCCGCATAGAGATAATTGTACGGATATAAGAGTCTTTGCGTGCCTCTTGAGGAAATTAGAAAAAGAGGTGCTGTTACCAAACGCGAATTTAATTCGCAGGGTTCTCAATTTTGGCAACGTCACATTCATTGCCACTTCGTTCCAGCATAGAATTTCCTTTTCTTCTAGAGACGACCAGAAGTTTTTTCCTTTAATAGTAAGATATTCAAGATTGGATGCGGTTTGTAACACTTGCACCAATGGAGTCTGACCATTCATGATGCGTGATTCTGCACTAATATCGAGGTGACGAAGATATCTTCCGTCCAATCCTGAGCATATGGTACCTGCGCAGTTGATTGAGAAGCTATACAGTGTCTCCGAGTCGACATGATCGAGGTGAAGGACCGCCAGCTTCGCGCCAGCATTAGCGGCAGCAGCAAGAAAGACTAGACCTTCTGACCAGTAGCTAGCACCGATGAGATCTTCATCATATAAATCAAAGGGAAACATGGTTCTAATTTGGAATTGATCGAGTCTTTTCGGCAAGAATTCTGGACACATGTCAAGCCCTATCAAGTTGTCGAATTTTGGCAACGCTTCTGAAAATATGAATTCACTGAATTTCCGCCTTGTCATATCTTTCTGCTCTTCGACCATAGCATTGTAAACCGTAAAGTGATTTATGGATGGGGACAGAGACAGAGAAGATAAAAATTCGTCAAGAGCCATATCTGGAAAAATGGTTTTATGCTCTCTGAACATTGTGTCAAACGCGTCCTCCTCGAAATTGTCCAAGATGAATGGTGAATATCTTATGAATCTAACCCACTTCGAAAGCTTGGGATCCTTTGAGATATTGAGCAGCTCTCCGAAACTCTCCTTAGTATATAAGAGGGTTAAAGTATGAACAAGTTTTTCCACTCCAGCGTCCGCATAAGTCTTGCTCGTTAACCGGAAGTTCAGTATGTCACCATACGAGAGATAACCGCAGATTATTCGGATCACTTCAGGAGGTAAAATATCAAGGGAATCCCCATCTTTTTTATTTGCTAATGCGCTCATCGTCGTTACTGTTTATCTGTTAGTAAGCTGTATGCGCGAGACGAATAGAAGTGTGCTACCCATCAGATATAATTAAGAAATGATGTGAGGGAGAATATGAAGGTCGATATGAGGACAAGAGTATCTACTCTAGAAAAACCCAAAAGCCTTATATCAAGCAAACCAAGAAATCCCGAATGTTTGTATTTATTTTATTTGAAATTTGGTAAGGTTATGAGTTGCGGAAACAAACTTGTCTGCTTTCAAACGATTTCTCAACAAAATGATGTTTACATCCAAGGTCCTTCTTTCCAAAGAAACTTCATTACTGATGTAAATGACTTACTTAATATTTGAGTTTAGTGTTCATACATACCTAGTACCTACCTTATCTTGATATCGACGTTTTTGGAAAGGACGTCGAGGGCTTCTAGAATGGTAAATTTACAAACCTGAGGGTACAAGCTTCAACTGTTTAGGTGATGAGAGTATAATAATAAGTTGCCAGGAAAGAACTGAAGGTTTCAGACCCTTGCAACGTTGGGTTGAAACCATTTTCTACGGTGGGAGGTGGGAGGTGGGAGGTCGTCAACGTCGAGGTCAAACATATACAAAATAGAACGCGAATCAAGATCACGGGACTCTTATATGTCACCGCTTTTTATTCTGCCACAATTTCAACGTCAGTGATGGTGAAGAGATGGACTCAAAATTTCCTAAAATTTCTCCTGCATACCAAAGTTGTTTCTAAACTGCATGTTACATAGTATGAGCAGAAGTTGTTGATTCCCAGAATAACTCATTCCTACCAGCGAAGCTGCCACATTGATTTTTCGACCCCCATCCTCCAATAAACAATGATGAAAACAATCTCATCACACAATTTCCCATCCATCTCAGAAGTCTCTACATTCCGGTACACAAAGACGCATAAGCAGACTATAAAAAGGTAAGCATTCTCCGCCGATAACTGTTTAATACAGCTTGCTACCTATAAGCGCTTGAGACTTGGCCAAAATGGGTATTCATTGGGTTTACGGATATCAGAGGTTCTACTGAAAACTGGAGTATTTGTCGTAGGGCTTAGGTCAGTTTTTCTTTGTGATTCATCGACGGAGCGACGGAGCAACAGAGGTATTAGAATGTGTAAGCATGCATATCTATTATCCTGCATAGCGATGGGATCCGCAAGGCGATCTTTGAAGGGGGTTAATCTTAATACCCGAGTATGAATGGGTATGAGCGGGATGGGGAAAGCTTTGTATAAAAGGATTGTGTTCTTATGATGCTGAAATCAAGGAGAATAACTCTGAATATCAATCGGGTTTACTTGTGTCATTTTTTGACACCGATTTGAATTCCATGCTTTAAAATTGTCTATTCTCCCTTGGAAAATTCGTTATCAAAATTTATATAAGACTAGCGAACGAAAATGGAAAATTCAAGACCGGTGACCTTGGTCTATGAGACGCAATTGGAGAAAAGTAATGCTCCTACAGTCGACGGTTCGATATTGGGAGAAAAGAAGAAAAGTATAGATGATGAGGATGTAGGAAATGGAGAAGCAAAGAACAATGGATAAGAGGAAGATGGCCTGGAGTATGCAAAGGCTTTTGCCATGGTGATGATAGTAGTTGCACTACTTAGTGTCTTCCTCATTGCCTTGGATATGACGATATGGTATGTGTATCTTGTCGCCCTTCTATCAACAAAAATCGCATCACACCGTAGAACTATATAACTGACACCAGCCTAGGCTACCATAATTCCTAAGATCACCGATCAATTTCACGGCTTAGACCTCGTGGATTGGCATGGTTCTGCTTTCTTCCTTACAGTTGGTTCTTTTCAATTGACATGGGGAAAAGCATATAAACATTTCCCATTAAAGATAACGTTCCTTCTGTCCATCTTCGTGTTCGAACTAGGAAGTTCAATCTGCGGTATGTTCTCCCAAGCACGCGGCTCTAACACAATAACTAACACCAAACCCATAGGCGTTGCTCCAAATAGTACCGCTCTAATTGTAGGCCGAGCCATTGCCGGACTTGGTGGTGCAGCAATTGCATCCGGAGCATATACAATCATAGCTTTTGCAGTACCTCAACATCGCGCAGCATATACGGGAGTCTTAGATGCAGGTTATGGAGTAGCATCTGTAGTGAGACCACTTCTTGGGGGCGTATTTACAAATAAATTAACATGGCGTCGGTGTTTCTATATCAATCTGCCTATTGGTGGAGTTGCAGCTGCTATTATCTTGTTCCGTGAGTACTTGAATAATTCTTTACTTTATACATACAGCGCAAGTTCTAAAATGCCAAATATCTAGTCTTCACACTACTCCGCCAAATGCAGCGCCGGCGCCCTCTACTCTTAAAGAAAAAATCTTACAAATGGATCTCCCTGGAACATTCGCAATCATGGCCAGTCTCATCTATTTTTCCTGGCTCTCCGATGGGGCGGTCAAACAAAAGCCTGAAAATCAGCCGATGTCATCGGTTTCGTCCTTCTCCTCATTCTCTTCGTCGTAATTGAATACTTTCAAGGTGAGCGTGGAATAATCCTTAGTCGTCTATTGAAAGAACGCACTATGTCTGTAGGAATGGTATATGTATTTTTCCTGTGTGATGGATGGTTCCTTTTGCTTTACTATCTTCCCTATTACTTCTAAGTTGTCCCTGGGGTTTCACCTTCTCCATCTGGTGTCCGAAACCTGCCAATGATTATCGGCACTTCTATCGCTACCATTATTTCTGGGGGTTAATCTCTGGGTTCGGTCATTTGTAAACCCCCACTCTACTATCTCATGAAATTTCCAGTCTAGTTGACTAGCATCCCCTTCCAGTGTACCTCTCATGGTCCTCGGCGCGGTTGGCGCAAAAATCGGGTGCGGCCTCCTCTACACCCTCAGTGCAACCTCCACTTCAGCCCTGTGGATCGGGCTCCCAAGTACTCGCCGGTCTATTCACAGTCCTCATCTTTCAAATCCCTGTTATATCGTCCTAAGCTAGCGTATCCCCAAAAGACCTTTCCTCCGCGACAGCCATGGTACTTTCCCTCCAAACGATTGGCGGTGCATTCTTCATCTCCATCGCAGAAGCTGCATTTGTAAATCGTATCCTACATGCTTTTTCCCATTACGCCCCTTCTGTATCTCCAGCCTAAGTCTTATCTGTAGGGGTTAGCGAATTAAGAAATGTGTTTGGGAAAGAGGGAGAGGTAATTCAGGGAATTATACGGAGTTATTCACAAGGATTGAAAGTTACGTATGCGATGGCTATAGCGTGTTCCGGTATTGCGATATTGTGGCTCCGGGGAGTAAGTGGCCTTGGAAGAACTTGAAGAAGAAGAAATCTGTGGGTGGTGCTGCTTAGATTGAAGTTTAGGGGTGGAAAAGGTATTTAATAGACGGGGTTTGTGTTCAAGATAATAGATGAATGGCTGGCGATTGCTAGGAAGTATAGAATTGGGCGTCAAGTAGATAGGTAGTGCTTCTCAAGTGAGATAGCTACACAAGATAACCAATACCTGATAAGATCGAACAGTTTCATCATCAGTAGAGGAATACAAATTTTTCCTAAAGTGGGCTCTGAAGTATGAACGGTATCAGATCTGCTTTTTCAATATCTTTTTTACTTTTTGACCGCTATTGGGAATTCGAAAAGGACATGTTCCTCCTTCCTTGGAGAACCTTGGAAACCTTGGAACCTTGGAACCTTGGAAAAGAATGTAACTACCCTATGTGGCGTGATCTCGTGATCGAGGGTTAGAACCACGGAGCTAGTGAAGATCGAAATACTAGTTCAAGAATAGGCGAAGGTCAAATATTCCCCTTCTCAGTCGATTTAATTTGAACACCCGACATCTCTGAACACTTTTTTCCCAACTCAGATATTCAAAAAACAAACACAACCCAAACCGAAGTCCTACATCATATAATCAACATAGCTTGAACAATTTATACAATCATTACAACTCAAACATACAACTCTTTCCAAACATTCAACCCACCTCGAGAAAAACCACCTCAATTCAAACGTTAAACGCAATTCAGGCGCCGACGTTCAACCTACTACGAACAATCAAATGAGTCCTCCTACCGCAATGGCCCCTCAGGATGCCTCGAATTCCATGCCTTCAAATCTACTCAAAAGTATGGGAACACTCTCCCTCAATCCGAATGCCCAACCCTTTATAAGTACCAACAATCAATCTACCCCTTCCAGCCAACCAACCTCCGCTACAACACCTCCCCTAATCCTCCTCTCCTCCCGCGAGCCCTACCCAAAAAACGTCGAAAGTCTCCAAACCCTCCTCTGGCTCGGTTACACCCCTCAAAAAGCTGGCCAGATCTGGAAAAAATGGAATTCCCTTCACCACCCACTTCAAGGAGCCATCGCCGAGTATTTCGGCCAAATAAAATTCCTCGAAATCCTCTTATCCGATATCAAGGAAATCCCAGAGGATGATCTCCTATTTAGACAAGTTTCTTCGCATGCCCTTGCGCATATGGTTTATGATATGCAGGCATGGGGAATAGGAGATGAGTTAAGACAGGCCATTGTGGATAATTACCGGGATGCTCCGCCTACGATGTCTTCGATTGATTGTGTGAGGGGGATTTTGGAGGCGAGGTTTCTTGATTTGGAGAGAGTGGTGGGGAACAGGCTACGGAAAGGCTTAATGCGGCTAGGATTAAATGGGAACAGGAGTATGAAAGAGACCAAGCGGCGTATAGAAGTAGATCCTCCCGGAAACCCTGCCCTCGCTCTCCGCCAACAAATCTCGAAAGTGCCTCAACACCTTCCCTCCCCCCTCTGATTATTACAATATCTCCACTCCCTTCACCATCTTCATCCCCTTCACTCCCTCCATCCTCTTCACCCCTTTCACCCCCTCCACTATCTCCATCCCCTCCACTCCTTTCATGCCCAAATCCGCTCCCATCTCTACCTCACTCAGATACCTCCACTCCCTTCCTCCATCCTCTCCCAACACACCTCGAAAGTCTCGAAACACTCATTTACCTCGGCTTCACCGCCCTCAAAGCCCTCACCATCTGGACAGACTGGAAGCGCTTCGATTCCATTCAAAAAGACGACGACTTCCATCCCATCATTGTATTCTACGAACACATCAAATCATATATTCTCTACCCCAAAGCAGGAGAAGCCAAACAATCCATGGATCTCCAAATGACCAATTGGGGAATCTGTCCACAATTAATCGTAGCGATTATGGACCCCCGATTCAAGGATATACGACAGACGGAACGAGCAAGATATTGGGTCAGAGAGGCGATGGATATGAGATGGGCGGGCTTGGAGAGGTTATTTGAAGCTGGATGTGAAGATGGTTTGAATCGGATGAGTGAGCAGAATCATGGAGTTCGTGACAATATAAAAGCAGGCCCAGAATATGAAAGCTTTATGTTATATAAAGCAATACCCGAAAACAAGGTCAGGAGAACCGCAGAAGGAATATTGAAGAGGCGATGCCTCTTTGCAAAAGGCTCAAGTGCATCGGATCTGATGCAAATAGATGGGAATGGAATTTATCTCACGCCGGATTTAGAAGGTGAGCATATCCGTTTTTTTGTTTTATTCGCTTCACCTCTTCAAGACCCTAGTCATCCCCAAATACTAACTCCCCATAGTCGCAACCAACAACCTCGCCTACCTCCGCAACCTCACTTCACCCACCTGCAGACCCCCCGTTATCATTCGCCTCACGCTTCCCCTAACCTTCATCGCCTCTCTCGCCACCATGTCCTCCCTCTCCTCCCCCCAGCATGTCTACTACAACTCCCCATTCATGTATCCACACGAGCCCTGTACTATCCCCTTTGGTCCACTCTGGAAAGAGCTGGTATATGCCTCGCGCCACACAGGATTCCACCCAAGATACCTCCACCATCTCCATCAACTCCCATTAATCATCGCGCCGATCGCCATGGCGTACTTAGATGGAGATGGTGTTGATAGTTTTTGGGGTTGTGAGATGATGGGTCGACAGCATGTTTTGGGTGTTGGTGGGGAGGGTGGAGAGGCGAGAGAGGCGAGGCAGTATTTGTTTCAGAGTGACGGGGTGATGGATGCGTTGGAGGACTGTGGGGTTTTGGAGGTTATGTAATGGAGTGTAGTGTGGTGTAGTGCTTTTCTGTGGAAATGTGGGAAGGGTATGAAGCTTTATACTTTTTCAACGTATGAGCTGGATTCTACTCTCCTCCACTCCTATCTCTACAACATATATTACTGCTCCTTCTTCGACAACATCGCGTTTTGTCCATCGATCCATTGATCCATTGATCCTTCGACCCTACGATATCTTCAATAAAGGCTTTGACCTCCCTCCCTTCCCTTCCCTTCAATACCAAAATCAATATCCATCTCCCCGCAACAAAAACCCCCAAACATACTTTCCACATCCGACAAGTTCGGGCCGGGGAGAAAGCCGCATCGAACCCAAACGCAAACCCAACTCTATCCAATTCTCTGTGCCTCCTACACCTCCTACATCTCCCGCGCCATCTCTTTTTATATCGTAAACCTTCGACGGGGTTATCTATCATGCATTATCTATATCTCCTCTCTTCATGTTTGGTCGAACATGTAATATAATGATATGTGAGGGTTGAAGTGGATGATGGTTGGTGCGTGGGTTTAGATGAGAGAGGGTTTAGATGAGAGAGGGTTTAGATGAAAGAGGGTTTAGATGAGAGAGGGTTTAGATGAGAGAGGGTTTAGATGAGAGAGGGTTTAGATGAGAGAGGGTTTAGATAAAAGAGGGTTTAGATGAGAAAGGGTTTAGATGAGAAAGGGTTTAGATGAGAAGGGTTCAATTAGAGAGGGAGTTCAGATGAGAGGGAGTTCAGATAGAGAGGTTTAGATGAGAGAGGGAGTTCAGATGAAGAAACAAGAAGTTTAGATGGAGAGGTTCAGATGAGAGAGTGGAATTCAGATGAGAGAGTGGAATTCAGATGAGAGGGAGTTCAGATGAGAGAGGCAGGTTTAGATGAGAGACAAGAAGTTTAAATAAAAGTTAGACTTTAAATAACAGATAGAGATACCTAGGTAGAGTCTAGATTAAAACGACAATACAAATACGAATAAGAGCAACCTTGGAAGTGTTTTCAATAATGAAAAAAAAAAAATTAAAAGAGTTCAGATAAGATCTCATTCATAAGAGAGAGTGGGTCCACATGAAAGTACCTAGGTAGCTGGAGCTGAAGGTACCTTAAGTCGTCAGAGCTCAAAGAAGTATAATACCTATAATTAATACCTAAAAACCACGAGAATCATCCCACGACTCATTAATCGATATTAATCGATATTAATCAATATCAATATCAATATCAATATCAATATCAATATCAATATCAATATCAATATCAATATCAATATCAATATCAATATCAATATCAATATCAATATCAATATCAATATCAATATCAATATCAATATCAATATCAATATCAATATCAATAGGTATTGGATTTTTCATCTTCTCCCAAACCATCATATTATATGATATGATATCTTATCATGACTACCTGGGCAAACATCACAACTACAACCACAACCTTGAAATCGAAATCGAAATCGAAATCGAATCCATATCCTACTATCCATCCATCCATCCTTTCATCCTTCCTTCCTTCCCTCATTCCTCCCTCAAAACGCCAGATATAAAAAAACCATCCTCTCCTCCTCCCCC
>NGKI01000011.1:1539261-1558895 GCA_002162615.1 Myriosclerotinia duriaeana | reverse complement strand
GGCACGCGGTAAACCCGCACATCCCGCCCCTTACACGCCTCCCTCACCGCCCGGACAATCTCGGCATACTCTCCTCGGGGATCCCACTCGCCAACATCCAGGATCTGTATCTCCTGCGCTGCGGCTGCGGGGTTCGGGTGCGCGATGAGCTGGGCGAAGGTTTCTGTTGGTTTTGTGTTTGTGTTAGTATTTATTTATATATATGTATATATATTCCTCCAATCCATAAATCCTCGCGAGCATTACAAACCACACACACAAAAAAAAAGACAGCTCAAAAATAAACATAAACATACCTTCATCCGGCAACCCCCCCTCATACCTCAACGCCACAACCACAAAAGGTTCATCCGCATCACTAACATACCACGCATCCTTGACCGCTCTCACCAACACCCCCGGCACATCCACATCATCATCCATAGTTTTAAATTCCGTCGTCTGGCTCTCCCTACTCGTGGTCGCTATGCCGGCGCTGGGGTCCTCGTTGGCTTTATCGAGGAAGGCCATGTAATCTTCATCGGTTGCCATTGTGTCTGTGGTTTGGCTACTGGTGGTGATTTGTTTGGGTGGTTGTGTTTGTGTCTGCGTTTGTGTCTTCGTCTTTGTCCTTATATCCGTATCCGTATCCGTATCCGTATCTCTATCCTCCTCACCCTTCTTCACATTCAAAATATCCTTCGACGTCAAGCTATGCAAGAACCGCCGCTCAATTCCCCTAGATCCCTGCGACCCCGTACCTCGAATGCTAATCCCACCCCGTCCCAAAACCAAAGCACTCGTATTACTCGCCCGCCACAGATTCCCCACGCCTAAGCTTCCGCAACAACCAAACCCCTTACCCTTGCCGTTGAATGTGAATTTGTATTTGAATCTCCCAACGCAAAATCCCTCTGCTCCGTTGCTTCCAACCGCGACGTCCCTTTCTGCAGCGAAGGCTCTTCGATTCCCTTTCCCGTCAAATTTCCCTTCGAGTTTCCCTTCAAATCTCCCTCGCCGTACACCCCTCGCAATTCCGCCCGCGGCACTTCGACCAACGGTAAATGACCCAATGATTGCGATTGCGATTTTCCCTCCCGATCTCCTCGTCCAAATCTATCCCCTCCACTTGTATAAATATAATAAATACTCGGCGCACGACTTGCCGGCGCGGATTTCGTTGGTCTCTTATTTGAATTCTGATTCCGATTCCGATTCCGACTTTCCTTCTCGCGATTTTTCTTCCCGATGGATTCTTTGATGCTGCGGTATGGGATGGCGAGGACGGCCGAGAGTGCACCCATTGATGTTAGTAGGTAGTGGGTGGGAGGAATTTGGTGCGACTGATTGATTGCAGTGACGTGGGGTAATTGCTGGGGTGGGGAGGGGGCCCAGGGGGGGCTTTTCTTTTTTTTTTCTTGTTTGTGCAAGGTGAAAATTTGCAGGGGCTTCGTATGATGGGGTGATGATTTACAGATGACGTTTCACAACAGATGAAATGAAGAAAAAGGGAAGTAGGGAAATTTTGTCTGGATTGAATAAAAGTTTTTCTAGGGAGAATTGTATTAATGCAAGCAATGAATATCTACTACTTGTAAAGAAGACTATATCCAATTTTATAATGAAGATTTGATTTGGTGATCAATAATGCCAACTCAAAAATTGGGTTCAATGGTCTCAGGGAAAGGTCTTATTGAAAAGAAAAAATCGAAATTGCTTGTACCGTACCAAGAACCAGCCCATAGACTCAATAAAAAAAACCAACACTGTCCGGGTCAAGGCCTTATTCACATTTTAATAACAGATTCATCATTCTCCAGTCATATTTGAAATTATTCGATATCCTTGACATTTCTTCATTGATTGAATGCTTGATATCCACGGGTAATCATGGACTGCTTATTGCACATATGATACCCCTACCGACTACACCTATCGAAAAGCCAGAAACCCGAAATGCAGAACCAATTTTGTAAATTTATGAAGAAGAAGCGATATCCTTCTTGAGGGTACCCAAGAAGGTGTGCTTCTCCTCGGGGGTTTGGTAAGCACCGTGACCGAACTTGGAGGATGTATCGATCCATTTCAACTCAACCTTCTCCAAAGCCTTTCTTGAGGTGTGAACGAACATGGATTTTCTGAGAGTCATGACACGCTTCTTGACACCTGGAACGGAACCCTTGAGCATGATGAAGTCGTTCTTGACCTCACCATATCTAACAAAGCCACCCATACTATAATCCGTTAGTCTTAATTTACGAAAAATATTGAATTGCAAAACTTACGGGGTGATGGCCTTCTTGGAGACATCGAACTCAGTGGCGGCGTTGTTGGCGTCGTCACCACGGCCGATACGGTAGACCTTGTGGTTGCAAGAGGTACGATGATGGTATCCATCTTGACCAGCACGGGCAACAGTCCATTGGACGTGGGCTGGATGCCAAGCACCGATACAGGCAACCTTACGGAGACCCTTGTGTGTCTTTCTCGGGAGCTTCTTGGTTCCCCATCTGCTGGTGACACCGGAGAAACCGTGACCCTTGGTGACAGCAATGACATCAATCATCTCATCTTGCTCGAAGATGGAGCCGATCTCGACTGGCTTCTCGAAGAGACCGTGGGCGAAGTCAACCTTCTCAGCGACGCTACCTCCGTTAACTTGGATCTCCATCAAGTGGGCCTTCTTTTGCTTGAGAGGGGTCTTTCTGATTTGAGTGTGGGCGAGGACACGGATGACAGTGCAGTACTTCTTGATACGCTCGAGTTCACGGTTGATGGAAGATCCTTCATTCTCAGAGTGCTTCTTGGCGTACTTGGTGAAGGCCTTCTTCTTGCTCTTGTACCAGTTCTTGTAGAATCTGCGCTTAACTTCGTCGCTCAAGTGCTCGGCCCAAACAGTTGTAAGGGATCTGAGACCTCGAGGAGTCTCAATGTAACCCACTAGACCAACAACGATAACCTAAAAAGATATTAGCCATTGGCTTGAGCCAAGCGGGCTGCGTTGTTCGTACCGGTGGTGTCTCAATGACAGTAACTGCCTCAACGACCTCCTTCTTGTGTGTTTTGGCACCAGGACGGTCGAGATCGCGGACAATGGTAGTCATACCAGCCTTATAACCAAGAGTGGCAGTAAGGTGGACTGGCTTGGTCTTGTCATCCTTGGGGAAACTGATCGCAATTGAAAAGTTAGTACATCAATTCCATCTTCCCAAGGTAAATTTGCATTCGGGATATTAATTGATTCGAGGAATTGCTCAAATATCAAGACGGGAAAATTGAGAATAATGAAATTGGGGTAAATGCTTCACCTCTTGACCTTTCCGCGGTGACGGCTTGCTCTCTTTCTTGGGAGATAAGCAAGGGATCCGTGACGGGGAGCTTCGAATTTACGGTGCGACATGTTGGCGGTGGTCGACTTCTTTGGGTGTTGAGGTTCAAAAGTTCAAAAGAGCAAAATCAAAAAATGTTCGCAAATTGTTGTCGTGTGGGATTTCTCGGTTAGAGAATCTTACTGTTCCAATAGTAGACTAGTGCGTAAATGTGAAGAGGAAAAAAGTTCTTGAGTGGGTCAAAACGCCCCTCTGATACACGTGATCATAATTCGAGAATTTACCGCGTAAATTTCCTATGTGTTGAAGATTTTTGAGAAATTGATATTTCACTATTAAGATTTCACTTCATGTTGATAGTACCTACCTAGGTAGGTAGAGTAAAGTAATAGTGTATATACCTACTAAATACCTACTAAATAATATATTACATACTAGGTATTTCCACATCTCCTAACTTAATTCTCATAGGTAGGTAGGAGTAGCGAATAAGTATTATACAGTACAAGTAGTATGCTCAATGTACCTATGGACCAATAGTCCGGACTGCAGTTCAACAATATAAAGCTTTTGAATATTCAAACTACTCTAAACATCAAAATCATTTCAACCATTGCAAATTGGTTAAATTTCCTACATAGATTAAAAGTTCAAAGTTCTAGATTATTCATTCCTTAAAGCTTTCTAGGCTTTAATTCTACATATTATACATTTTAACGAACCCCTATCGTTTCCATTAAGAGGAGTGTGGTACAGCCTTTAGCATGTCCCCGCAATTTGACGGTGTTGTTATAGTATCAAAAATATTATAAAGAAAGCCCCGAGAAACATTTCTTGAAATCTTTATTATCATGAAATTGGTATCGGCATTGGTATATATACACCTCCTACAGGGTTTCACTCTTCATTCCTCGCCCCTTGAAACTCCCTCGTTATCACACCTATCCTCATCCCCATTCCCACCACTCTTCTAACTTCCCCATAACACCCATTCATCTAATTGCTAGCCCGCGCATTCGTTCAAAACTAATCATGTCAAAGTAGATCAAAAGATCCCCAACCGCATCGCAAAATCCAACCAAATACAGTATCAACCCAAAGACCAAGCCAGCCAAGCCAAACCAATCGATCCAATCCAATCAGTTATTTCAGTTAGTCAATAAAGTCAATCCATTCATTCATGTATCCTCACTTCCTCTTATCAACACACACTCTCTCCTGTTTTCTGGTGAAGAAACTCATCTAGAGCTTCACACAATCGACCCTTCTAAGAATTAAACACAATGTTCGAGTTTGAAAAGGACTTCCGCCCGTCCATCACAAAACCGAACCGAGAAGAAAAACGAGCAAAATATAAACCAGTGGTATTTTTGTACAACAGCGATAGCACCAAAGCTTCAAAATGCACTTTAAACATAACCAACAGCAGTTGGTGTAAAGCTAGCAAAGCAAATCGATGAACACGCTCGATGCTGAAAGGTATGAAACGCCAACGCCGCTATGCAATGTGCATTTATGGCAAGAAAAGAAATTAATAACAAAGACGCGCGCTCTTTTTTTAATATTCGGTGAATGAAAAGAATCGAGATCGCCAGGCGCCCGCCAGATCCGACCGCCTTCTATATGTCCTTTGGCGCAAGAATGTTCGTGCAACGTCTCGGGGGGTATATGATTCGCTTTTGCGCTCTTGCAAAGCAAAGTACGTCCTTTATACAAAAAGTTTGTGAAGAAATGAAGAGTCTCTAGCACGTGTCGACGAAGGAATTTTTCGGCCACGAATAGCCAGCGGCTGACCAAGAAGTGTGATTTTGATTTTCCTAAATCAATTAGCAAAATATAGTGAAGGGGAAGCAGAAAACTTACATATGCCTTTGGGAACTTTTCGATGTATTCGGTGGTTGGGTATCCATCAGGGTCACAAGTGACCGATTCGGACCCTGCTGGTTGATATATTCGGATGTAATCAAAACGCATGGTAGCAGGGAACAAAGTGTTCAGGTTGGGCATCATAACTTCAGAGAAACTGGTACCCATTCCCAAATTCATAATAACAGTCATGGGCTCTTCCGGCATCGTTCGTTGACCAATATTTCCGTTTGGTCTTAAAGCGCGGGCATCCATCTTCCAAGTGTACTGATCACCAACGAACCATGTGACCTGTCCACTGGAGCCAGGGGTATATTCGAATCCATAAGTCTGATATCCATTACCATCATACCAATCGTTGTTGAGCCAAGTTACCGAGGACATGGCTTGTTGATAATTACCACCACGGTAATTGTTTACGGAACTCTGTTCGTTATCGTAGACCTCGACATAATTGTAGTCAGGCATATAGAATATGTCAAAGGGGGCAATCTGATAGGATTGAGACGCATAGCCTGTAGCCGTTCCCCAGTTTTCCGTCATGAACGCAACACTGCCTTCGAGTCCATCGATTTCCGGTGCCGATCGAGAATTGCCACGCGAAGGATGTGTTGAATCTTTGCACGTACATGCCGGCAACTTCATACCAGGCAGCCAACTGATACCATCCGATGAACTCTGGTTTGCTGTAATCCCGTAATCGCATTCATCCCAATAACTGTATGGCCACATTCCTTCGGTGGTAGCTTGATAGCCAGGTCGTCCCAAATTGCCCATACTCCAGAAACCGGGCCAGAAACCGGGCCAATCTCCTCGTCCTGGCAATGAAATGCTCGCCTCTAGGCGGCCACCCTTAAAGCACAATTTATTCCATGACTGGACCATTCCCGAGCGATAATTCAAGTTGTGACTTTGGAAAGCGTCGAATTTTATGTTTAGAGTACCGTTTCCAGTTGTCACAGCGTCTGGATCGTACCATTCCAAATCCTGAGTAGCACCATACCAAATATCCACAGCTTGAAAGAATGGGTCATCGCCATCATAGAAAGTTCGACCATCCGTATTGAACTCGTCGGAGAACTAAACTCGTCAGCACTGGACACAGGATCATCGTATAACAAACCTACCACAAGCTTCAACTTTGTACCATCGTGAGCAGTTTTACTCATGACAGAGTCTGGGGTATCCGGATCTATCAGACCCGTTCTCACATTCTTGAGAAGGGAAACTTTATCTGATAAACAATCTGCTGCCGCCGCACAAGCTCCATGAGTTGGGTCTATCTTGTCTTTGACAAATGTACTGAGTAATTGTTAGCAGAAGTTTCCGTACATCAGCCAAAAACGTACACCACGGGATATGCAATAAACAAGGCCAGCACACCCAACACGATGAGAATCAAGCCTCCAACGTTTGTGAGACCTCTTCTGTTCCATATGTCGCACTTTTCTTGGTCCTTGTCGTTTGGATCCGGATTGTGAAGGTAATCATCTTTCTCAACATCTTCTGGGAAAAGCAACAACCCTGCAGATGGCATGATATTATACTTTTCAGAGACCGTTTGCGTATTGATATTCTCATCATCGCTGTCCCCTGCTCTTGACCCTGCTCTTGACGAGGCCCTCGAATCATCGAAAGGCGAACCAAATGGGCCTATTCGGCTGTCTCGACTTCCCGCCTCGGAGTCCCAACTTGTTCTTCGTGATGAGAAGCCCGATATCGAGGGAGAAGGTAATGGATAGTCGGAATATGATGATGATTGGTTGTTCGCCGAAGACCGTGATCTCGTGGGGGGGAGTAGCATTTCATTTGACTGAGCTACATCGGGTGAGTTATAGATTTGAGGTGTTGCCATTCGAGATTGTTGCGAAGTCGAAGTTGCTGGTCGCGGCGGCGGAATTAACTGTCTCGATTGACCAGGCGTTCCTGCAGTTGAAGGAGAAGTAGTAGTTGAATTCAGCAGATCTCCACCATTGCCTGAATTAACTGTGATATGAGGGGGCCTTCGCCCGGAGCCACTATACGAGTGGTCCATATCGACGATACAAAGAAGCGCAAATTAAAAATTTATAGGTACAGCAGCACCTGCTCGTCAGCCAAGGCGGTTGTGGTTGATATTCTGGAATGTGGAATTCGTAAGGGATCGTAATGTGGAAGAAGTGGTGGAAATGAATTGAGAACAGCGCGATTCCTCAAAGTTCTTCGAGAACAATGAATGAACAACAAGCTCAAATCAAGTTGTGACTGACGAAATTCATAAGTTTGTATCGTTAAGGTATCGAATGGGATGTCGTTAATTTTGAAGCTGGAAAGTTAAGGTTGAAGATTGAAGATTGAATGAAGGTTGAATGAAGGTTGATGGGCCTTGGAGATCGCCAGTAGAAATTACAAAGAAAGGAGGTGTATCCAAGAATCCTTCTTAATCGAAATCAGAAGGGAGTCGATAGATAAAAAGGTACAAACGAATGTTGGTGTTTATGACTGAGGATCAATTGTTGAATTTAGACTTTGGTTATCTTTCGCAGAATATTTTTCAAGTATTGTGTTTTCTTGTGTTAATGTTAGAAGTCGTCTTTGGTTTGGCGTTTGAGTGATTGAGTGATTGAGTGATTGGTGGCGTAGAGAAGAAAGAAATCATTGAATCAGAAATCAGCACGCCTTTCTTCCTTATTCCTTCTTCCTTCTTTAGATTCTAGAAGTAGAAAATGCGCTGGGCAGTGTAAAGTGTGGCAGTTTGACTACTAGGTAGTAGGTACCTAGGAAGTTATAAATGCAAATGAAAAAGGCGAGTTTCTTCTTGGGGTTGGTTGGTTTTGATTTGATTTGGGATGGGTTGGATGGATTGGATGGGTTATTCTTAGCTTGGCCTTTCAAATAATAATTCAAGCACGCTCTGTTATCTATTTTCTATTTTCTATTTTCTATTCTCCTGTTCTCCTGTTCTCTTGTTCTCGTTGTTCACTAGGTCGTCAGTGATTCAATAGTACTCAAGTAGTCTTTTCTAATAATTCACTTCTAACACTTCTAACACTTTTAACACTCCCAACGCACTTCCCTCTCTCTATGAAAATCAAGCTTTCGCCGCTAAAATGTTCATGTACAATTTGTTACCACCTTTATTAGTCCTTACCTACGCTGCAGTCAGTATCTACTCTCAGTCTATACAGTAACAGTAACATTTACAATTAACAAAAAAAGAGCAAAAGAGCAAAAGATCAAGAGGGCAAGTAAAAAAAAAAGAATTTACTAGGGGTCCTGGCGAATCTACTTTAAGTTGTAAGTGGAACTCCTACTAGGTACCTTGGAAGCACAAGCAAGATTACTTACTTACTGATCGCAAGATTAGCTGTTACTCTATATCCCTAAAAGGGGGTCCAAGGTTTTTTTTCTCTTTAAATTTTCATCTCAATCAATAAGGGAACAGGGGGTTATTTTTTGGGGGGGTCCACATATGAAATCAATTTTACCTCATGCCCAGCAAGGTCAGGTGTATTATGTATATATATATGTGATACAGGAATACAGAAATACAGTACTGTATGGACTCTGGAGGTACCTAGGTATGCTGAAGAGTAGAGAGAGATGAGGGATTACCATTATTGCCCGCCTTTATATTCTACAGACTACATACAGACTACATACAGTACAGTACCTAGGTATATTACGGATCCATGAACACCCTCGAGATTCTTTCTAACTTCTACTTCTAACCTACTACTAGGCTACTACCCATGTTGCCGGTTTGGTACTATCCCAAGTGTTGCTTCCACGTCCGTTCCTCTGGTTTCCGCATCCGCAGTTGTAAAGCATAATCGCTGCATCGATTCTCAAAGAGCGGTTGGTAGATCAATAATAAGAGCTTCAAGTGGATTTAGTCAGACCAGATACATACCACCTCTTACTAAAACCTTAGTGTTGTTACGTTAGTTACTCGTCGGCTTTTTTGGGGGGGGGTTCATAGCCATGTGTGGACTTGTGATGGATGATTTTTAGAAACTCAGGCACAGCCGCATAGTGCCCTCTTTATATACTTTAAAGTCTTTTGATCTTTCGTTTCCTCATCTCTCACACTCATCTTGGCCGGCATGGCATGGCAGAAGCGCCACGCTTTATTGGCTGACTGTACAACCAAGACAAGACTATTCAAGGACAGAGTATTCTTCAATCAATGCTTCCCGAGGTCATATCAAAGTTCTCACAGATTCACACACCACCAAGTATGACTACCTAATAAGACTTGAACATTGCAACAATTCATCACCATTTAGCTACTGCTTATTTCCTCCTCCTGCTTATCGTATCTCGCCACAAAATATCTACTCGAGTACCTATATACTTTCTAAAATTCACAGCCTCAACTGGTTCACGGGGTACAATTTACAAAGGAGGAGTACGTACGCGTTCACAATATTTCCAAGTGCCACCCTTGCTTGCCCTGCCCTGGCAGTGCCTGGCTATCTACATACATAGTACTAGGTATACGGTATAGTAGTATCTATTAATACCCCTGGCCAGTGGCTACTTACAAGTTACAACTACTTACTTACAGCCTACCAAGTTACAGCACTACTACTGTCTGGCCCGCTCCTTAACGTTAAACCATATCTCGCATTACGATATTGGGATTAACTCAAACGACACTACTCGGGTATCCTGGAAAACCCCATGCATACTTCCGATGCAAATGACTCCATCCAAATTTATACTCGAGTAGATCTTCCGAAAGCATCCTGTTTTTATCTTTTTTGGGGGGGAAGGGGGGGTTACAAGTTACAAGTTACAACTTGAAATTTATTAGCCTTTCATGAATCATGACCTCATCAATTCTTGCAATATTAATATCGCCGAAAGATCAAAACTTTTGTCTTTTTGCTCACCGACCTCCTTTTCTTGAGGCTTGACTCTTGTAACTTGTAAGTTGTCACTTGTGGTTGTATGCTCTCGATATTATTCAAAGAGCAAATACTATTATACTAGGTACCTAAGGAAGGTCCTGAAGTTACTCGGCGAGAGATAACGGCGATCACAATAACGGTTTTTCCATCTCTCCACTGAGTCCACTCCATCTATCCATTATTCTATCTATCGGATTCTATCCATCCATTCTATCCATCCATTCTATCCATTCATTCTATCCATCCATTCTATCCATCCATTCTATCCATCCATTCTATCCATCCATTCTATCCATCCATTCTATCCATCCATTCTATCCATCATCATATTCATGAAGATCTTAAACTGGTCTCACCCGGAACCGAAGGGCTACCACCTACTAGACAGTCAGTCTTTTGGTTGTCAAATTGACAGATTGACAGATTGTCAGGTTGCATCTGTCATCTGCATTATTACGAAGTATTGGCATTTGCATGATGGATCAATTTCGGATCAAATCTCCAGATATAATAATTTCCAAGAAATTATTTCCCAAGAAAAATTGAAGATTCTTTCCACGTGATGGATTTCCCCATCTAGACATCTGTTATCTTCCATCTAAAATGAAGCTTGGCAGCGCAGGTACCGGTCGGCATGACCCTAAGGTCCTCAACTACCCGGCCTCTAGGATTTTGGAGTTCTTCATTATTATTGTCTCAACTTTACAATTACCTAGTAGGTAGTACTGACTGTACTTGTTAGATAAATAGGTACCAACCAAAACATTATCATATGTATAATGTATGTTATACAGTTGCAGTACATTCCGAGTACCTCATCCCCAATAATAACAACGGTATGCAGTACCGACTAGGTAAAATGTAATCAATCAGCCTTCTTTACGATTCAGCATGCAACCCGATTTTGACTTTTCATCTAATTACCTACCTAGGTACCTATGCAGTAGGTACTAGGTAGGTATACTGTACGGTGTACCAGCCAATCCACCAAGCTTCAAGACATTACATTACATTATTATTCAACACCCACCCACCCAGGTACCTAAGCAGTAGCTTCTTTCCAAATTCCACCACTGCACTCACGAGTCACAACCTTGGAAAATGGAAATGACCGATCTATGATCTATCTCTGAACCAGGAATCCGAGCCTCAGCCTCGCAGACTCGCAGACTCCAGAGTCACAGTCCTCGGGAAGATCCGTGGGAGACTGGGAGTCTCACGTTTTTCTTTCGGGTGGGTGCCGGTACGAAGTACGTCCACGGGTGTTAGGTTGAGATCATTCATGTCATCATAGGTGTTGGTTCACTTGTTACAGTGAGTGTACTGATGAGTGTACGAAGTCCTCTTCCTGATCTTATCGCTCGGGATGGGTTTGGGTTTGGGTTTGGGTTTGGGTTTGGGTAAATTATGAATATGGATGGGATGGGATAAATAAGGATATATATAGGATAGGATATATAAACCCGAGATCTGATCTACAGTCTTAGTCTACTACTTATTAGTACTGTAGATGCCAATCTACTCGAGTACTTATAAAGAATAAATTGGACCGAAAGTTTATAAGTAATACGAATTATATAATATCTAGGTACGTACTCCGTAGGTAGGTAGGGGTTGTTAAGACATATGATGTTGAGTTTGATAGATGGCGTGTTGGGGGTTTGGAGTTTGTTTCGTGTTTTGTGTTTTGTGTTTTGTGTTTCATGATTCTTTTATATAAATGAATGAGTATGATTATATCGATTGATTGTTAAGTAGTATTTATTCCTAATATTAAGGATTAAGTATTAAGGAATTGAATTATAAAAACTATAAGTATAGTACTAGATTATATATAATAGCCATCTCGAATTTAACTCGAATTTATTTATCAACCTTACTCTTTTAGATATTAATAATTAAATCAACTATTTAATATTTTTATATATAAATTTTGATACTATAATTAGATTTACTAACTTATTTTGAATATCAAATAAAATTTTATATTTATAAACTATTTAAATAGTTTTTAGTAAAATTATTAAAAATTAATTCAAATTGTTATACTTTTTGTAAATTTAAATTTTATACTATTAGATTTGATTTTATATAATTTTTTAGATATTAATATTTAATTTTAAATTAAATATTTATAAAAATTAAACGTACATTTTTTAAAATCTCTTTGTTGGTTCTATTTTATATAATTGTAAAATCTGTTGATTATAATTTATACTAAAAACTATTTAAAAGGGCTTTAACACCTACTAACGTTATTTGATATTTGATAGTATTTAATAATGTTTATATCTTTTCCCGAACTTAAAAACCCTACATTGTTTTTGTTGTAATTATTTGTACAAATATATACATTTTTTTTTTTTAGGGTTGAGTGTTACGAGTCTACGGAGGTTTACTGGCGTTTCGGTTTCGGATCGACGAAATGTACTAAAAAAAGGCTGTGCATTATACTTATTTTAATAAACTAGCAATACCTTTGGAAAAACTCTATATAATAGATTTTACATGTATATATAATAGAACTTTAATGTTCTGTTGTTGTGAGTTGTATTATAAATAGTTTTTAGATTCCTTTTTTAGAAAAATAATAAAAAGTTTTAACTTTTAGTGTATTATGTTGATTTATTGCTTATTCTATTTAACAATTCTTTTTATTTTTTTAAAAGCAATCTATTAACTAATCGCTATCGCTATCCTTTTATAAATTCTTTGCTTACAAGATAATTAATATATGTTGTACTTTAAAGCCAAAAGTTGAAACCTTTATATAAAGTATTTTACTTAAATATACTTTTTAATAAGAACTTAAAGATTTTTTTAAAGAAAAACATCAAAGAAATGTTTACAATGTTAGCAATTATATATTGCTTTTTAAGTATCAATTTAGCTTTGCAATAAAGCTTTTTTTGCAAATATAGTTTAAAGCTATTCAAACCAAAATAAAAGCTATAAAAAAGTCTAAAGAAAAAGAAATTCGAAAAACCCTTAAAACTATTATTACTTGCTTTATATACAATTAAGTTTAAGCTATCTCTATCCCTATTATTATTACAATTTTAGCAAAACCTTGTTGCTTTATACTTTTTCAAAGTAAACCTTTAAAGTTGCAAAAATTATTCTATTACAAAAACATTAATATTATCAAAATCAAAAACTTTTTTTTTTAAACAAAAGTTATATTTCGCAATAACAATAAATACTATTTTCCTTTTAACAAATAAAAAATTAATTACATCATCCAATACTTTGAAAAATCCCTTTTAATGATTTAATATCAATATAAAAACGATTAAACAAAAAATAGTTTAATTTAAAATAGTTTTAAAAATTATATATACAATGTTATTATAAATAAGAGTAACTATTAGTAATTAGTTATTTAATAAATTATATATACAAAGTAAAAACTTAAACAAAATATTAATAATTTTATATCCTATTTGAATAATTTAAAGGAAAATATTAAAATAGAATTAAATAGTATTAAAAAGAAGTAACTTCTAATTGGTTTATTATTAATAATAGTTAAATGTATTTTTAAATCTTTTTAATAATTAATTATTTAAAACAAATTTATCTGATAAGCCTATTATTTAAAAAGTATAGATAAAATATATTATAATCAAAACAATAACAAAAAATACAAAACTTTTTAAGCAAAACAAAAGAATTCTTTTTACAATTTTTAATATTTTAATAAAAACCCTAAACCCTATTATTAAAATATAACAATAAACATTAGCAAAAAACTATTATCTATTTAACCTCAAAAGCAAAACAAATTTGTATTCCTTTAATTAAATAAATTTTAAAAAAAAAAAAGATCCTTAACAAAATACTTTTGCAATATTACTTATTATAATTATCTAAAAAAAACTACTTTGTTGTTATTTGCCTAAACCCTTTTAAATATAAATATTATAGTAAAACCTATCCATTATATAAATACACTAATATTAAAATAAAAGTAAAACACTTAAAAAAAAAATAAACCCAACGTTTATCTTAAATGTCCTTATAATACTAAATTTAAACTAAAAAAAAAAAACTACTTTTATTACAATTACCAATTTTAAAGTTAATAAGTAATCAATATTTTTACAATACCTTATCAACTTCAATACAAAAACAAATATTATATAATAGAATAAATATATAAAATAAAATTGAAAACCCATTAACAAAAAAAAAATACTTCTTATTACAACTATTAATATTACCATACACTCCTACAACAACTATCAGTTTATAATAAAAATAACAAATATAAAAAAAAAAAAAAAAATTTATTTTTATTTATTTATAATTATTGTATTAGAATTGCTATATATAAATGCTATTTTAAAACTACCCTAATTAAAAATAGTTAATCCTAATATTAATTAAAAATCAACAGTGTTACAATTTTGCTTCAAATTAAAAAAGCTAAAAATAATCTTAACAAAAACTATAAAATAGGAAATATAAACAAAAACTTAAATCTATATTATATTCTTTATCCTTTAACTTATTACTTGTAACTTTAACAAAAATCGCTAAATATTTATTATTCAAAAATTAGAAATACTGTAAGAATATAAAGATTTGGAATAAGCTTTTTTTGAAAAAAATAGTAGTTTATTACCCAATTATTATTTAATAAAATATTGTATTAACTTTGAATTTAATATTATACTTTTTTAAAGCTTTGTATATATATTCTCTAAAAAAAATTAATTATATTAAAAGAATATTTTAATAAATATTAGAAGAAAAAATAGATTTGGTAATCTATTAATTTTGCTGGTATATTTATTATATTTATATTTAAAAAAGATAAAAGGTATCAACTATATATTAATTATCAAAACCTAAACTATATTATTAAAAAAGATAAAACATTTTTGCTTTTTATTAAAAAATTCTTTGATTAATTATATACAAATATAGTTTTCACCAAATTGGATTTAAAAAATGCTTATTACCAAATTTAAATAAAAAAAAGCAACAAATAAAAAACGATATTCTATATATAATATAAGCAATTTGAATATTTGATTATACTTTTTGGTTTGATTAATGCATTGGTTACTTTTCAAATTTATATTAATTAAACTTTTGTTGGTTTAATTGATAGTATATATATAGTATACTTTAATAATATTTTTATATACTCAAAAGATAAAGAATTGTATATACAAAATATTCGTTAAGTTTTTGAAAGGTTAATTATATACAAGCTTTATACTAAACTTAAAAAATATATATTCGATATTAATTAAATAAAGTTTTTAAAATTTATAGTATCTAGCGAAAATGTATTAATAAAGTTTAACTATATTTAAATAATAATAAATTAATTGGTTTTAAACTTTTTTAAAAATGTATAGATTTTCTTAAACTTCATTAATTTTTACTATTGATTTATTGTTGTATACTCGAAAATAGTTGTTAATATAATTGTTTTGATAAAAAGCTTTAAAAAGGGAAAAGCTGTTTTAGAATTTGTATGGGATTAAAACGTATAAAGGTTTTTTAAAGTGTTAAAGAAAACGTTTACAATAATAAATATATTTCAGCATTTTTAATTATTACTATATATTTTAATAAAAACAAATGTTTTGGAGTTTGTTTTAAATTATATTTTTTTTTAATTATTTTTCAATATCAAAGAAACAATGGTTAGTTGTTAGTATTTAATAGCTTTTTACTTCTACAAATTAATTTTTGTTAAACAATAATATTTTATATATAACTAAAAGCTTTTTGTAATATACACTGTTTTTATGTAATAGCAATATTACATTATAAGTATATAATATATTATTTTTGTTAAAATCAATTATAATAATTTATAATATTTTATAACCAAAAAAAAACTAAACAAGAAATAAACAAAATAAATTGAAATATTAATAACTTATAATTTTAATATTGTATATAAATTAGGAAAGTTGAACTTAATTGATAATTCTTTGTATTGTTTAAATTATAAAAAAAAATTAACAGGGTTTTTTGAGATATTATTTACATTTCAAAATAAATTGAAAAACATTACTATAATAGTAATTATATTTTATAAATTTTATACAAAAATTAAGCTTCTTTGATATATTATAGACCAATTTTATAGGGAAAAGTATAATTTATTATTATACAGATTTAAGATTATATTAGTGATTGTTAATTACAAATAATCGATATTATATCGAATAACCAAAGTAATAGCAAAAAGCAAAATAGTATTTAAATTAATATTAAAATTAATAAGAAATACTTTATTATATTTTTAAAAGAACAATAATTTTATAAAAAGTTAAAAGTATCAAAAGTTTCGATTACAGTTTGTTAAAAATATTACATTGTAAAAAGTTAACGCTAATAGCTTAGTTACTTTTAAAAGCAAAGTTTTTGTATTGTAAAATGTATTTATACAAACAAAGATTTTAGAGATTTACTACAATAATCTAATAGCAGATTATTGGGGTATTAGAAAAACAATTGAAATTATTAAATCCAAATATTACTAGCTTAATATAAATAAAGATATTAAAAGATATATAAAGTTTTATATAATTTATTAATAAACCGCAATGAAAAGATATTGGCTATATAGCGAAATGCAAATATTGTTTTTGTTAACAAAGTTATAAAAAAAGATAATTATGGATTTTATTATAAATCTTTTATTTTTAAAAGTAAGCAAATATATATACAACAGCGTTTTAGTGGTAATGGATAAGTTTACAAAATTAGTTTAATATATATTAATAAATAAAATTATTATTGCCTTAAAACTAATTGATATTATAATTGCATATATGTTTAAAGATTTCGAAACGCCGAAAAACATTATATTCAATAAAAGATTATAATTTATAACAAACTTTTAAAGCAGCTTTTTATTTTATTTACAAATAAAAAGAAAATTATTAACGGTGTTTCATTTACAAACTAATAAATAAATGGAGCAATAAAATTAAAACCTGATTTATTATATAAATTGTTATACTAATTGAAAGCAAAACGATTAGGCTTTGTTATTGTTTTTAGCAAAGTTTATTTATAATGTTATATAGTATAGTACAATTAATAAAACACTTTTTATAGTTATATACAGCTTTCAATCTATATTTAACTATATTAATAGGGATACTAATGTAAAAAGGAAAGCGCTAATTGTGAAAAAACGAATCGAAGTATTTTAAAAAAAGTATAAAAAATTAAAAGAATTTTAAAAAGATATTACAATGAAATAAAGCAAAAACTATAATAAGGATTTATTTTAGTGCTTTAATATTAGCAATAAAATAATATTAAATATAAAAAATATTAAACAATTATAGCCTAAAAAGAAATTTTCGGATAAGTTTATAAGCCCTTTTATTATTATAAGTATTAAAAGCAATAGGCAAATATATAAGTTACTATTACCATTTATATATAAAATATATAATGTTTTTTATATCTTATTATTCGAACTTTGGTATTAACAGAATAACATTAAGGATTTATTGTTGTTTAAAGAAATAGAAGGAAATATAGAATACGAAATTGAAAAAATATTAGTTTATAAAAAAAAAGAATATGGTTTTTAATATTTAGTTTGATAAAAAGGATACAATTTGTTGAACGATATTTAAGAAAATATTAAAAACCTAGTTAACACGAAACGATTTTTATAAAAATATAAAAATAAAAATGCATTGCTGTTGTAATAATAAATTAAAAAAACAAAAACTCCTCTAACTAATTAACAAAAACAATATTTATATTAAACTTAGAGAAACTTTCTTTATATAATACTTTTTAATGGTTATAGCATCGGTTATTAAACTTGTTTCGTTATCGATATTTAGTAGATCCTTATCAAAGCCAAATTCATAATACTAATTAAAAAACTTCCAAATATCAAACTTTTGTTAAAAGTTTTAACACCTAATATTTAGTTACAACAAAGAAGCAATAATAGTCTTAAACTATATTAAAATAAAAACCCCAAATAGTTAAAACAATAACAATAAAAAAACTTCCTAATCCATATCAAAAAAAGGCGATTTACTATTGTTATTAAACTCATTATTGTTTAAATTAAAAGAACTTAACTTATTATTATTATTATTATTAGTAGCAAAAAAACCCTTATAAATTTATATAGTTTTAGCGGTGATAAATTGAGCTCATGTCCGCAGCCTTATACGGCTTCTCTATTAACTATCCTTTTTATTGTTATTATTTATTGTTGCTGCTTTTTTTGTATTTTTCGATATGGATTTAGTATTAATAGTATTACTTTGTACCGCTTTCGCTATTGCTTTTGGTGCTTTTGCTAGCTTGGCAATAAAAGCTTTTTTAACTGGTTTTTTAGTGGGTTTTGCTACAGGTACTATTGGCTTTATACTAATGCTACTTTTATTTTTACTTAACAAATCTATTAGGCATTCTGTAATTTTGTTTAAAAAACTAAGTTTGGTTTAAGCAATGTATCAATTAATTGATTTTATACTAAACTATAAAATAGGGGTATATACATAAACACAAAACAAATTTAAAAAAGTATAAAACATTATATTGAAGTTGGTTATATAGCGATTCAGCATTATTACTGTTTTACAGGTGTTTTTGGGTTTATAAATAAAACCTTGCTTTTTGCTATTTTTAATAAAAGTTTTTACTATATTCTTATAATTGGCTTAATGATGTGTTAGTTTTTTGTTTATTGCTTGCTTTTTAGTGGATCTATTTTTAATTGTTGAATATATATTTTTTAAGCAAAAAAAGCGATTTATAATTATTATAAAAAAAACTGGTATTTTTTTGTAAAGTTTTCGTTTGCAGTAATATTTGTTATATATTATTTTGGATTTTATTATTAAATTATATATTTAATTTTGAATTGATTTGTTGTTTTGGAATACTATTAGTGATGTGTACACGATCAATTTCAAATAGCAGAGATACATTAAACGTATTAACAGAATTATTTTTATATTAAAGTGTGTTGCAATTTTTGGTTTTGATTTAGGGTTTATAATAAAAAACTAATTAAAAATGATAATAGTAGTTTGGTATAGGAATATAAAGCTAAAGTGAACAATAAGGTTTTAAAAATTGTAGAAATAGGATATATTTTTGTTATTGTTTTAAAAAAGCCTTAGTTATATTAATATTAAATAAAGTTACATTGGCGATATGTTGTTTACCTTGCTATACTATATTTTTAAGAAGCAAATAATAATTACAAAACTCCTCAAAGCAAAAAATCCAAAAAGAAGGGCTTTGTTATAAGTCTACAAAGGTTTATTAGCGTTTTGGTTTTGGATTAACGAAATATATTAAAAAAGGGCTGTGTATTACATTTATTTTAATAAATTAACAATACTCTTAGGAAAACTCTATATAGTAGATTTTATATGTATATACAGTGAAACTTTAGTATTCCGTTGTTATAAATTATATTATAAATAGTTTTTAGATTCCTTTTTTAAAAAAATAATGAAAAGTTTTGGCCTTTAGTGTATTATGTTGATTCATTGCTTATTCCATTTAACATTGAGAAAGGAAAAAAGGAAAAACAAAAAAA
>NGKI01000011.1:1513844-1527330 GCA_002162615.1 Myriosclerotinia duriaeana | reverse complement strand
GGGTAAACTAACCATATTGAATAGATTACCTAAAATTAAAGGCCATCTTCGGCCGAGTTTATCGATGAATAAAACGCAGCAGGCTTCCCCGAGTAAGGCGATGATATTGTTGATAGCTTGGTATTTCAAAGCGTCACTTCCTACAATACCAATCTGTCCATAGATCTTGACCGAATAATACTGAATCGCGGAAACGCCAGTCATCTGAACCGATGCCTGCAGAGCACAAGCAATGAATAATCGACGGAAGGATGACTTGTGCGTGAACAGCTCCATGTACGATTTCGCTTCATGTTCGTGTTCGTATGTAATGCTCTCTTGGATTTGCTCGAATTCGGCTCGGACCCAGGCATCATCCTCATCCCCATTCGCGTGCAAGCGGGCGAGGGTCTGGAGACCCCGGTCCGGATGTCCGTGGTCGATGAGCCAGCGTGGCGATTCGGGGAAGAGGAAGATGAGGCCCGCGAGGATGACGGCGGGAAGCATCTGGAGGCCTAAGGGCAAGCGCCACTGCGCGCTACTGTGCTTGATGCAGATGAATGTTCCGTAGCTGATCCAGCCGGCTACGAGAGCACCGATTCCCAGCATGAATTGTTGTAAGGAGGTGATGCGACCTCGGATACTGGGATGTGCGATTTCGGCTTGGTATAGGGGAATTATCATAACGAGGAAACCAACTAGTAAGGGTTTGTTAGAGGCGAGCCCTTACACATCAGTGCTATGTGTCTCTTGACTTACCTCCTAATCCGGCAATCCACCTACCAGCCCAAAGATAATGGATATGCTGTGCGCCGGTTTGAAGACCGCCTCCTAATATAAAAATGAGGCATCCAGAGAAGATAGTCCATCGACGTCCGAATCGATCTCCAATTGGACCCGCAAGACCCGAACCACAGAAAGCTCCACCGGTAAAGAAGGATACTACAATACCACTGTGATAATCAGTTTTGTATCACTTCAATGACGGAAAGATCCTTACATTTCTGTGGAGGTTGGCTTGAATTTCTCGACAAAGGTTTCGCTGGCAACGACTTCTGCGATCACACCTATGCAAGGTTAGAGCTAGCCCATTGGGATCATCGAGGATCCAATGTACATACCTAGATCGTAACCATAAAGGATCGATCCCACCGAGGCGAAAACGCCCACGAGGAACTAGAGAGCAGCGTTAACGAGGGATCAAGGATTTAAGTCTTCAAGAATGATCAAGGCTCACCTGATAGACCTTTGGAGTTAAAATCCCCATAGCTACAGCTCAATGCTCGGAAGCTCACAGGATCAAAAACAAACTTTGAAAGAAGTGGCACCAAGAAGAGATACTGATCTCCCGTTTACATGGGAACTCCTCACATCTTTATGGGAATTTCCTCACATCTTTATTCTCCGCCTCACGCATCGTCAACCCCAAATAATGTAGCTACATGACATGTGGTAACAAGCTAGTTATGCGGGGATCGTGGGGAAGTAGCACCAGGTAACTCCAAAGATGGGAACGCGTGATGGCTTCAAGCTCTGGGCGTGTTGGAGCCAGCCGCTTCCCGCCATGACTCGTCGTCTACCATGTTACACTAGACATGGTTACTCAGGCGCAAGAAGCCCATTGGTTTCCGTAGGCATCTGCATCTACCATCTGCATATAAATCGAAGCATCCGATCCATTCCAAGATCCATTAGCGTTCCTTGTTACGACATTAATATCGACTCTGGAGCGATCCGGTACACAAGTGGGTTGAAGCACCAAGGCGTGGGATTATTGCGGGGGTAAGCGTTCTCGCTTATGGCGGCTTGAGATTTTCCATCCACTCACAACGACTCGCTTATGATGATGCGCCTACATGATCGCACTCGTTTCCCCATAGTTCGGAGGAATATATATGCGCACCAATCAATCGAAAGAGTTGTGGTCGACTTCCCCAACCTCCATGTAGGTACGTGTGTACTCATGAGACGATCTCGTCGCAGCAGGTGGACAGTGGAGAGGGACTTCAGTCATGCTAGAGATGAAAAAGAGCGTGTGTTCCGAGGTACAAGATGGCGGGATTCCATACGCAGCACTTTCTATCCTTTGCAATTTTCATGCCCGTGAGACACGGACTGGAGGGATATCGACGAGATGACGACGTTTACGAGAATACCTGATGGGGAGACGCCTTCGATTAGTGTGGATGTGGCGAGGAGATTGTCGAAGATTGGTATGCTTGCGAGAATTTCATATG
This sequence comes from Myriosclerotinia duriaeana, assembly GCA_002162615.1. Lineage (NCBI taxonomy): Eukaryota > Fungi > Ascomycota > Leotiomycetes > Helotiales > Sclerotiniaceae > Myriosclerotinia > Myriosclerotinia duriaeana. The sequence goes on along the minus strand of NGKI01000011.1, from coordinate 1,525,114 downwards.
GCAATTGATACTGTGCGAAGCTTGCTGACTTTGAAATAGATCCTATGATATATGGAGGGTTTATGGAGTGAGTGAAATTTTCGTACATCTTAAGAAGCAGTAGTGTCGCGTGGCCATCTGAGGGTATTCCCGTCGGAGAACCCATCTGGTTTTCCACTTCGCTCGAAGTCTCATGCAAGGTCGCAAGATGCAAGTCAAAAGGGAAAGGATTTCATGGCAGTCTGCGCAGAAGCTTGAGCGAGAATCATTGAACGATGCCAAGAGCTGGTATGGCCTGGAAGAGGCTCAAATAGCAAAGTGCTTCAGATTTCCCAATCCGTGCGAGTTTTGTCATCTACCGAGTCTTAGAACTTCTCGAGTGAGAATCCATGGACCACAGCCGGCTGCAACGTGCAAACTCAGTTTTCCCTCTTCCATTCTCCATTCTCCATCACCCGAAGCGTGCGCATCACGAATCCGTGCTCCAAGAGACGAGATGTCTATATCGCAACTCGGACTTCTTTGCCCTGCCCATCCATTCTCACACGCGTTAGACACATGGGCCGCTGCATCTACGGAGGAATATACGATCCGGGCAACCCCCTCTCCGACAAACACGGCTACCGCACCGACGTCCTCGGCGCCCTCCGCGAACTCGACCTCCCCGTGATCCGCTACCCGGGTGGAAACTTCATCGCCACATATCACTGGCAAGATGGTGTTGGGCCCAAAGAAGATAGACCCGCTCGTCCCGAACTAGCCTGGCTAGGAACCGAGACAAACGAATTCGGTATTTGTTTCCTTTCATCTATTCGCGCAATGTTTGGGTTGAAAATTGAAATTGGAACGCTCATACTATCCAGGCACCGACGAATTCATGCACTATCTCAGTGTCCTGTCGGAGGGAAAGGAAAAACGAGTCGAGCCATATTTTTGTCTCAATATGGGAACGGGGACACTGACTGAAGCATTGGCTTGGGTGGAGTATTGCAACGGAACTCGAAACACTTACTATGCCAACCTTCGAAGAAAGAATGGCCACGAAGAACCATACAACATCAAATACTGGGCCCTCGGCAACGAGGTCTGGGGACCATGGCAAGTGGAGCAAATGACCGCCGAAGACTAGTATGCGCATTCCCCCGCCCCTAGAAGAAAGCACGCACGCACTAAACCATTCATTCCAGCGCCAAAAAAGCCCTCCAGTGGGCCAAGGCCCTGCACCTCCTCGACCCCACCCTCCAACTCATTCTCTGTGGGGAAACGGGCCTCTCCCCCTGGGATCTGACCGTGCTCCTGCCCAACATCCACCACATAACCATGCACAGCATCCACATCTACAGCAGCTCCCCGCAGCACCTCCCCAACGCCCTCTCCCCGCTGCAGGCCGAAACCGCCATCGAGTCCGCCGCCTCCCTCATCCAAATCGCCCGCATCCATGCGAAAATCCCCCCGTCGGTCCCCGTACCCAAAATCTGTTTCGACGAGTGGAATGTCTGGGATCCGCTGCGCGCGCCCGGGGAAGAGGGGGCCGAGGAAAAGTATACATTGAGTGATGCGTTGGCCGTGGGGGTCTGGCTGAATGTTTTCATTAGGCAAAGTCGGTATGTGGGGATGGCGAATTTGGCACAGAGCGTTAATGTTATTTCGCCATTGATGACGAGTCAGGATGGGATTATCAAGCAGACGACTTGGTGGCCACTATGGCTATATAGTAAATACATGCGCGGATGGACGCTGGGGCTACACGTGCGAGGTGCAGCGTACGAAGGGGTGCAGGAACCGAAGTGGTTGGGAAGTGTAGTTGGGGAGCAGGGAGGAGCAAGTTGGTTGGATGTAGCGGGCAGTGTAGACGAAGATGGGGTTGTGAGTTTGTGTGTTGTGAATGTTAGCGAAGAGGAGAGTTTCGAAACGGATTTGTTGGGGGTGAGAGGGGAGGTGCAGGTTTTTACTATCACCGGGGATAATGTCACGGTGACCAATACCGCGGAGAAGGAAGAAGTGGGTGTTAAGGAGAGTAAGTGGGATGGAAAGGGTAAATATACCTTTGGGAAACATTCACTTACGATGTTGAGATGGGCGACGGGGGAGAAGGTTGTGGAGGTAAAAAGAGGTGAGGGAGAGAGATTGGATACGAGAAAGTTGGCTTGGGCAGGCGATAGGGAACTTGAGAAGTCCTAAGTTTGCAGTAACTTCAAGGTTTACAACAATTCCTAGAGAAATCTAAGCAAGTAGTCTCGCAAAACCACTCATGATTCCATGCTGAGTTCGTGAATCCACTCCTAACCAGACTCTCATTCGTGTAGATTGGACAGACCATGCTAGAGGGAGGATGAGAACGAGTCATTATTAGATCATTGAAAAAGCCCACTTGGCTCAATCTAGGAGTAGAGTATCCTTTCGGGGTACTCGACTTCAAAAGACCGTCGACATCAAGATTGCACTTAGCTATTGAACTTCTGGCCATGGCTAGTTTCGGAGCAAGAAACTTTTTGATCCTGATATACATGCTGGCTTAACTATAACTACACAATAAAAACACTAGAACGACGCTTCACATACATACAAATATTCGTAAAAGTCGTTATACGCCTTATGAGGACCCTTGTACCCTCATACCCTCTTACGCCCATATCCTACGAGAGTCCATTTCCATATCCAGAAATCTAGAACCTCGCCCAAACTGTCCATAACGTCCATATCCTCATTACAATAGTCGGCCTGTCGTTCTATGACATCCAAAAAGAATCCAGTATAAAAATCGTTCCCATATGTTCATTAAATCATGCTGTATTCGAGCTCTCCACATCATCTTTCAGATGATGTTCTACTTTCACTTGTCAATCATCTGATTGTAGCAGACTGATCATGGGCTATCACTGCGGCAGCTGGCCTGGCAAGATCGGGTTGCCCGCCTAGATAGGCCTCGGAGTATGTAGGCGGTCCCAACGGTGGGCGTGTCGATGTACTTCGACTCAGTGACCTCAATTCCACACCCTGACCAGACTCTGCTACGCTTGTAATCGGCGTTGATGAACTCCCGATAGATGTGCATCTGTCCAAATTGCTCACAGTTGTAGTAGTTGGTCGTGAGAGATCCGCAGATAATCTCGACCCCGAACCCGATACATCGTGTGGCGTAATATTATTGCTATTCTCGGCAGTCGCTGAAACTGGCATATTCGATGTGCCGTTGGCATTGCCATGATCTTCTCTTGATATCATCATTGCGATTCCATCATCACTCCTCAAACTTGGTGGCTTATCACCCTCCACATAGGCTGGAGGTGCTTCTCCCCTTTCATCCAAACCCTCTTGTCCTTCCCTATGTACGCCCATAGTGTTACCCATTGTCATTCCCATCAATCCAGGCCCTCCTCTCCTCGGCCCAAACCTCGTTCTGAAGTCTGCGAAAGTTTGTACATCGCGTGCCAAAGCACTCTGTCCATTATTTCGTAGGAGCTCGGCCTTCTGCTTTCGACGTCGGGTGATATATAGAAGAAGGAAGAAGACGATAACCACAAAAACGGCGACGATTACGAAATAGTAGTTGACGACATGGCTCGAAGTATCTTCCGATGATTGGGAATTATCGGAACTTTGATTGTTCAAGGCGCGAGCCGAAGTAATTGGCACTGCGTAAGAAAAGTTGGGAAAGATGGAGAGTAAGAGGAGAAGTGAGGAGAACGGCTGGCTGTTGCATTGGCAGACGTTTTTCTGATGTCTAGATGGCATATCTACTTGATGAGGTTATCTCGAGTGAGTTGCCTGAGGAGGAATAGAATAGCGCGATCAAGGTAGACTCGTCATCAAAAAGCTTCTATTGTATTATTGTATGTATGAGCGATTTTCGAGGAATCGCAAAGTAGTAGCAAGAACAATCTTCGCACTCCAGCTGCCACTTTCTTTACAAGAAGGTGGCTAGCAATTTGAAAAGATCAACTAACTGGTTGAATTCACTCGGGAATAAAAAGGACGTTGCTTTTGTTTGAAAGGAATAAACAAGAATGATGATGATAATGATAATGATAAAGAAGTACATCTAATGCAATATACAATATAAGATCTTACAATAATTACCTAGGTAGTAACTACCTATGCAGTATGTACTCCGGATTCCGTAGTCCCGACTACGAAACCGAAAGCGTTGAAAACTACTGCGCCTTGCGCCTTGCGCCTTGCTTACCTCACTGTTGCTGCTACAAAGTTATTAGTACAAACTCAAGGTGAGACAACCGATGACGGAATATGTCCATTCACTCCATTGTCTATGTAACTTAATAGACTAATAAGACTAGGTATGTCTAGGTACTACGCCTTAAAAGCTTATATCTAAACTCACCAATCAAAATACCCTTTGAAATCAGCTCCCGGATAAAACGGGCTCGGCGGGTCTTTTTCTCTCCGCTCTCCACTGATTCCACTCACTCTCGAGTCTCATGAATGATGAATCATCAGCGAAAGGGCCAGTTCAATCCATGTCATGCATATGATCAGTACCGGTAGGATTTCAAAAGCATTTCTGAATAGAGTCAAAAATATAAATCAGTAGAAAGAAACGGGAAACAAATTATCAACCCTTGAAAATAACCCTAATCATTTATATAAATATATGACTACACTAGGTAGTACCTAGGTAATGTTAAATACTTTATAACAATGAAAATGGTGACGGCCACCATCACCCTCGCTTGCCGCGTAGAGGTGGGTCTTTATTTTCCCTCTTTGCTCTAGCCTCTAGCCTCTACCTAGTAGGTACACGACTCACGAGATTCCGAGGAACTTAGCATCCTGAGAAGTAAAAACGAAAAGACGAATAATCAATATACATTATGCCACGAGCTATCAGAGGTATGTGTCTATAGATTGATCCATGTCACAACGATATCATTTCCCCCACCATCTGAACCATTTGACAGCACCAGTGTGCTAGCCAACGTCCTAGAACGTTCGGAACATTGAAAGATACACCGGCGAATGATTTGCAAGTGCGCATTTTGTCTGATATGAAACCTCACTGGCTTCATCCAGCTATACCAATTCTAACAGAAAACCAAGGTGTCCTCGTTGAGTGCGACCCATCCATCAAATCCATCATTGTCAAGATAGATGCAGATTCATCGCATGCCTATATCGTCGAGGATCTAGATGATGAAACTCTGGTCATCAAAGAGAATATGCTGGGGATGCTGAAGTCTCGTTTGGATGATGTATGTATTCTTCTACGTTTACGCATGCTCACTTTAGCTATGGCTGACTTGATTTCTCTAGGCGCTTAAGGAGACGCAGGTATTAGATGATTCGGGATCTGAATAGAGTGGGGGAGGGTTGACATTGGGAGAAAGGCACTGGCGTTAGATGGGTATTTGTGCCGTCGAGAATAATCGGTTTGGGAAATATGCTCTCGCCCCTGGGGATGGAGTATTTTACGACATCAAATATTAGGCTTCATTGGCGTCACAAAGACATTCACAAAGTAACAGCCCCCCTTCCTCTTCCTTGGAAAAGCCCTGGATGGCCAACATATATTGATGTTGTTATTTAAGGCGCCTTGGCGGTCTCTCATGTGATATATTTGGAGAGAAGGATGCCGACTTTCCCGAATAACGAGTAACAGAGTAACAGGCGGTATACACCCTTGCTCTCCTCCAACATTTTTCGCGAGTTGAAGTGTGATTTGGTACATCTTTCAATCCGCTATGGGTTGGCAATGCCGATAGTTTCTATGATACAATCTACATTTACTTCTCCTACGCATCCGGCGAAGTCGACGTAGACACAGAAGCTGGTATAGTTTCTGCAGTAGAACCGATAGGTATCGAGTCTAATGGTATCTTCCTTCTTGGTCTCTTTAACTCTTCCATCGTGATTCCATCTAACTTCGTAATTCCAACAACCGGGGGATCTCCCATCTTGACAAACTCATATTGACCTAGAATTATCCAAATCAGTAGGTGAGAACGATGGGAAGTTAGTGTTTACTGACCTGGCATTTTATTGCCCGCTAATCGAAATGCATCTCTTGCTACCTGTTCGTGCACATCTCCCTTCAACTCAAATATGATCTTGCTTACAGCAATTCTCGATGCCCAGTGATCAAAGGAACCCTTTCCTTTACCTTGACGAACCTACGAAGCAGTTAAACCTCCCTCCTCATAATCCTGGATAAACTCCTGGTTCATGCTCACCTCATTACCACTGCTGTATACACCAATTTGGGCAGCAACTCTCTTGTACAATCGATATCTCATTCCCTTTAGTCTGACCTTAATCGCATCCTCTCCGACCTTCAATTGCTGCGCACTAACACGGCGATGATGATCGCACATTCGTAACCCATATTCACCCCATACTAAAGTTGTACCTCTGGCTGACCCTCCTGTCGGCACACGAGGTCTACCCTTACGTGATCTCTTTTTTTCTGGTAGGGTGGGCAGAAGCCAATTGCCTGAATTGACGGCTGTGCTAGAAAACGGGCGATGGGACTGAGGAGAGGTGTGCTTCGAAGGTGTGGAGAAGGCTGAGGCTTGGGCGAGAATGGGACCAAGAGGTCGAAATGTATTGGAAACTAATGAAAGCCTTCCAAATTGAGCCGTGAAGCTCTGCAGACTTTGAAGCTTCATGGTGGATGGCTGTGGACGTTATTGTCGGCCGAATCTAGAGAAACCCTGAAATCCTCGAATTCAATGTTCAATTATGAAACCTAAGATCTAAGGCAGCAGTATTTTTTAGATAATTCAATCAATGAAAGTGGCAACGCGTTACTTCCGCGTCGGGTCGCGTAGTCCCACGTCCCGTACGTAGGTAACCATATCAAAAAGAATCCGAGCTCAATTCACAACACTATTTTCTTCTGGCAATTGCTTGTATCAACGGTTTCTTTTTCATTGACATCGTCGTCTTTTCATAAAAAAATTACCACTGAATCTGCCCAATATGCCTGCGGATATTAGGAGCTTTTTTGGAGGTAAACCTGCAACTTCTACTCCTACACCTATTCGAGGAAAGGAGAATAAGAAGGCGGAAGATTCCAAGAAAAAGAAGAGCAGTAATTTCCCCAGATTGCTTGGTCAGTTGCGTTGCATAGTACTAATAGAACCCAGAAAGTCGTATGATCATCGAAGATAGTGATGACGATGAAGAACCATTGTATAGTTCAAAAACATTCCCTCACAGCACAGCACATACTAAAGTCTTCCAGGCCAACAAAGCCCGAACCTAAAAGAGCTGCGCCTAAGAAATCAGTGTAGGGTTAGCCAAGTTTTCCTCTTCTTTTACATAGTTAACCTATCAATTTAGAAAAAAGGAAGAGCCTGAAGGGAAGGAAACGACTGCGGATGACTTCTTTGCTTCGAGCAATAAACCCAAAGCTAAACCTGTCAAATCGACCCCTGTCAAAGCAAAGCAATTACCGCCTGAAACGAATGGCCGGTCATCTACTCGAACGAAGGCATCCTCAACATTCATCGAAATTAAAGACGATGACGATTTCGACGAGGATGATGATATATTTGCGGCGGATGTGAAAAGGACAGGCAAGCGCAAAGACGATGGCTATGTCGAAGATGATAGCGATGAAGAGGTGTTGCCAAAACCGAAGAGAGTTGTGTCGAAGTCGAAGCCTGCACCAGCCAAAAAAGATAAAGATATTGAGATGAAAGATGTGGGTGACGACGACGTTTTTGTTGTGCCTGATGATGACGAGGACGACGATATGATGATCATTGAAAGGCCAGGGAAGAAGACAGCCGTGAACGGAAAGAAGCGTAAATCTGTTGATTTGGAATCCGATGACGAGGAGGAGGCTGTTACTGCAAAAAAGTCCTCCAAGGCCAAAAGCTCAAAGCCCCCACCAGCAAAGAAACGTGCCCCGGCGAAGAAAGCAGCTGCGCCAGAGAGCTCGAGTATACAAGCAATTCTTGACAGCATTCCGACTGTTCGAGCTCCAACACCTCCACCAATAGATCCCAATTATAAATTTGATTGGCGTGCTGGCGGAGGTAACTCTGGTCCTCCGCCAGCTGCTGGCAGTGCAGAAATTCCTATAGGTGCGGAAAATTGTTTGGCAGGTTTGACATTCGTTTTCACCGGAGTGCTCAATACCATCTCAAGAGATGAGGGTCAAGAGCTCGTCAAGCGGTATGGGGGAAAGATCACAGGTGCGCCAAGTGGTAAAACCAGTTATGTTGTACTTGGGGAGGGCGCTGGCCCGAGTAAACTCCGGAAGATAAAAGCCTTGAAAATCACGACCATTGATGAGGAAGGACTCTTCGCCCTTATTAGAACCATGCCTGCTAATGGTGGTGATGGGAAGGCTGCGGAGAAAAATAACGAAAAGAAGGCAGCTGAAGAGAAGAAGATTCGAGAAGACGCAGCGGAAATGGATAGAGAGGAGCGGAGAAAAGCTGCGGAAGCAGAAAAGGCGGAGAAGGATGCTCAAAAACTTGCCGAAGCAAAAGGGAAATCTTCGATGCCAGCAACTCCCCGCAAAGCGATAGTGCCAACTTCATCACAATTGTGGACCACCAAGTATGCTCCAACGCAAATGAATCACATCTGTGGCAATAAAGGTCAAGTTGAGAAGATCCAATCTTGGCTTAAGGGTTGGGCAAATGCTCACAAGTACAATTTCCAGAAGAGGGGTGCGGATGGACTTGGAGGTTACAGAGCCATCATCATCCATGGTCCACCCGGTATCGGAAAAACGACTGCAGCACACTTGGCTGCTAAACTTGCTGGCTATGATATTTTGGAGAGAAACGCTAGTGATGTCAGAAGCAAGAAACTTGTTGAAACTGGGTTGTCTGAAGTACTGAACAATACCTCCGTTTTGGGTTACTTTGCAGGTGATGGAAAAGCTGTTGATAAGACCAAGAAGAAGTTAGTCCTGATCATGGATGAAGTTGATGGTATGTCATCTGGAGATCGGGGTGGTGTGGGAGCTCTTGCCAAAATCTGCAAGACGACCGATATTCCCATGATATTGATCTGTAACGACCGCAAGCTTCCGAAAATGAAGCCATTCGATTTTGTAACGTTCGATATGCCATTCAAGAGACCTACTGTGGACATGGTTCGTTCACGTATCGCTACTATCTGTCATCGAGAAGGCATGAAGCTTCCTATTCAAGTTATCGATGCTCTTATCGAAGGCAGCAATAAGGATATCAGACAGATTATTAACATGATATCTACCGTAAAGCTTGATCAAGCAGCCTTGGACTTCGACCAGGGGAAGGAAATGTCAAAGGCATGGGAGAAGCATGTCGTTCTCAAGCCATGGGACATAACCCATCAACTCCTCGGCGGGCATATGTTTGCTCCTAGTAGTAAATCTACGCTGAACGATAAGATTGAGCTTTATTTCAACGATCACGAATTCACACCCCTTATGATTCAGGAAAATTACCTAAATACAAAACCACAATTAGCTAATAGCGCAGGTGCTACAACTAAAGAGCTCAGGCTCAAGGTTTTGCAGCTTGTAGACCAAGCCGCAGAGAGTATCAGCGACGGTGATCTAGTTGATCGCATGATTCACGGATCTCAACAACAATGGTCTCTTATGCCTACGCACGCAGTATTCAGCACAGTTCGACCATCAAGCTTCATATCTGGTTCGATGACCGGAAGAACAAACTTTACATCTTGGCTTGGTAATAACAGCAAGTATGGAAAACTTTCTCGTTATGTGAAAGAAATTCAATCACACATGCGATTACGATCTTCTGGAGACCGCCATGAAATTCGTCAACAATATTTACCAGTTCTCTGGGATAAACTCATCCGCCGACTTCATGTTGAGGGTAGAGATTCCGTGGAAGATGTTATCGATCTCATGGATAGTTATTTCTTAACTAGAGAGGACTGGGACTCTATCAAGGAATTAGGCGTTGGAGACCAAGCTATGGAAAGTATCGAATTGGCATCCCAAACAAAAGCCCATTTCACAAGATCGTAAGCCCCCCACCTTCCTTTTCCAACTCAACAAAACTAACAAATCAAAGCTACAATGCACGCTCCCACCCTGTCCCCTTCATGAAAGCCAGCAACGTCTTCCAGCCCACCAAAGTCGCCGCTGCAAAACCAGACCTGGAAGAAGCGTTTGAGGAAGAAGATGATGGCGAACTACCTGCGGAACTCGTTGATGATGATGAAGATGCAGATTTGAAAAAGGATAAATATATTAAGCAACCTAAGAAGAAGGTGGCTAAGAAACCGGCGAAGAAGAAGGCAAAGAGTCCGAATGACGATGATAGCATGATTGATGATGAGGAAGAGGAAGAGGAAGAGGAGAAACCCAAGAAGAAGAAAGCTAGTGCTATTGCGAAGAAGGGGAAGAAATAAATGGAGGGTGAATTTTGATGAGAGCTTTTGAATCATTTTAGCGGAGGGAGATGATTCGCGATAATCTTCGCTGGGGAGTTTTGGGTGCTGTATGATTATTGAATATATATTACCGTATCTTGAGGATATGAAGCGGGAGAGAGATACTGGAGAGATTTCTAAATGATACGATGGAATGTGGAGTCCAAAAGGAGATGGGCAGATAGCTTCGTTCACTTTATTTGCAGCTTCTTGCACATATTTAGGTAGCTTTTGGCACAGATGCCGAACGACATATGAAATAAGCAATATTTACCACAAGTCTTCAAGATCGGTTACATTTTTATTCGAAAAAGTTTAATTCTTCGTGTAGAGTGACGAGAATGTGCAGTAAGAAATAGCTATCTGGCATGTTCACACGCTCCTCTACATCCCCCAACCTTTCCCCTCAAACCTAAACATACCTCTTCTGCAACTCATCCGGTTTATTCCCCAAAATCTCATCAATCTCCTTCATAATCTCGGGCGTCAACTTCTCCCTAATCCTCAAGGCCCTCACGCTCTCAAAAACCTGCTCGGGTCTACTCGCCCCCGTAATCGCACTACTCACCCTCTCACTCTTCAAGACCCAGCTCATGGCCAAATTCGCCATACTGATGCCCAGCTTCGCCGCCACCGGCATGAGTTTTTCCACGGCTGCGATATCGGCCTTCCAGGAATCGTCGCCGGCTTTGGCCTTCATGCGGGCGGCGAAGGAGTCTTGGGAGGTTCCGAGGCGGGAGTCCGAGGGGATGCCGGTGTTGTACTTGCCGGTTAGGAAACCGAATTTGAGGGGGGAGAAGGTGGTGAGGCCGAGGCCGAATTCGTTGTAGAGGGGGAGGAATTCGCCTTCGACTTTTTGCCGGGAGAGGAGGTTGTATTGGGGTTGTTCCATTAGGGGGCCGATTAGGTTGAGGCGGCGGGCG
>NGKI01000011.1:1498726-1513782 GCA_002162615.1 Myriosclerotinia duriaeana | reverse complement strand
GGGGGGGTGATCGGGATGGTGTGGGGGAGCTAGTGGGGCTTACCTCGGAAGTTCCCCAGTAGAAGGCTTTGCCGGTGTTGATGAGATGATTGAATGCTCGGACTGTCTCTTCCATGGGACAAGCGCGATCGGGTCGATGGGCGTAGATGAGGTCTACATAGTCGAGTTGGAGACGTTCGAGAGCGAGATGAGTGCCTTCAATGATACGTTTACGGGAGAGACCAAGGTTGTTTACGATTTTCTCGCCGTTGGCTTGACCCCAGTATATCTATTTCATCTTGTTAGTTTATTTTATTTCGTGGAAATTTAGAGCGAAGGGGTGTGGTTTACTTTGGTAGAGATAACAAGGTCATTTCTTTTCCAGCCAAATTTCTTAATGGCTTCACCCATGACCCGTTCGGATTCTCCGCCGGCATAGCCCTCGGCACAATCGAAGAAGTTAATACCAGCATCATAGGCGGCTTTCATGCATGCGAATGTGTTTTCTAATATATGTTAATTCTGCAATTGACCCAAATATAAAGATGATCGTACCATTTTCAACATGCCCACCGTAAGTAAGCCAACCACCGAGAGAGATGGCAGATACCTGGAGACCAGATGGGCCTAGGTATCTGTATTCCATCTCTGGGAGATCTTCTGGAACTGGCACCATTGTGAGGGATGATTGTGTTATTTTACCGGAAGAATAGAAAATGCGAGAGGAGGACTGAGAGGTTCTTGAAGATGATTCAGGGTGTGAAGAGATAATTTGCAATTTAGAAAATATTTACTCTTTGAAATAACCCCGCTCTATCACGACATTTCCAAGCGGGGCAGGTACTTCTCATTGTTATCTTACCAAGGCACGATCGGAATTTCCCTTATCGTTACCCGAGGAGTCCAAAGAGTGGGATTGGCCGAAAGAACTACTAGGTAGTGGTGTGAATCGTTGCTGCATTTTGATCATATCATGAATGTTATAGGATATGCAGGATGTTGAGATGTTGAGACATGGAGACGTTGAGGTTCTTTGGCCGTAATGTAGCTCGGATGAATATGCACCGACTGCCGTACCTTAGAGTCAGCCAATTGTAAACGAGTAGCTGGTTTTAGTCATAAACTCCACATATCTTTTAAACGGCGTCGAAACTGGTTGCAAACCTTCTTTTGACCTCAATAGACATCCTGTCAACTCATATTTGACTGTTATGAATATCCTCTGCTGAAGTGAAACGAATAGCTGCCTCGGAATCGCCAGGGAAATTTTGGACCGGTGGAAACCCCATACAAAAGATCTCAGTGTATTCTTGCGTTTCCTAGGCCGACAACAGCTACAGTAATTGCTGAAGCGCATTGACAACTCGTCACTATGTTCTCCGGTAGCTGAAGTCTGGGCTTCGTAGTCAGCTTAAGGTGCGAGGGGAGCACTGGTGCTGACAAACACGCCTAGCCAAGCAAGATGAGATTGTAGCGACGAGTGAGATTAGTGCAAGTACTGTGAATAAGGATTGGTTCGTTGACTCGGTTATCAGAGGGGGAAGGATGGAGTGGGTTTTAGGCTTGCTGTAGCTTTTGAGTTGTGGCCATCGCTATCTCAAATGGCTAAAGAAGCCGTTGAGGTACCAATACACCAAAGAATTGTCTGGAGTTTGAAGACACAAATATCCCTGACATCCATGAACACCGAGCCAAATCTGTTGCATTCCAAAGCAGCATATGGCAAAGCAATTTGAGGAGAAAATTGTCTCCAAAGGCATCTAATCCTTTCGCTTTGACACATCGAGCCTGGGGATGTGGAAGATGTTTGCCACCCTTCTAGAGCATGGCAACTCTTCTATCTTGTTTAACTAGACCTCTTGTCTCATTCATGAATTTGCCAGCTGATTTGGAAGCTTGATCATGCTTGGAGTGTTGATGCAAAGCTGTGAGGCAACGGAAGGATGAGGAGTATGAGTATAGACATTGTCGCAGATGAGACTTTCGAAGGTATTCATCAGAGCGAGCCTTTTTCGATATGCTAGCTCAGTGATTGTGGTACCACTGGATCGAATTGCTTATGCTGGGCTGTAGACGAAGAGGCTGTAGGGGCTTCCTACCAAAACCTCCCTCAAACGCTTGAACGGTAAGACCTATGTGTTGACACAGTCATTCTATAACAATTCCATCAGCAAAAGAGCACAAAGGTAAAAGAAGTCTTTTGTATACCTTTGCAGAGTTTCTAAAGTTCAATAGAAAGTCTTGGTACAATCAAAGGTCATATGCTCAGAAACAATCTTGTGAAGTTGTTTGACAAGAAGACATCACATCTTGAACATGGACGCTTATTGGCTCTCGAACCGAAAAAAGTAAGGAGACTTGCAATTATGAAGGAGATCTGAAAGAGTTGGGAAGACAACCTGGAATGTTTGAATTTCATTTTTCATGACTTCTGATATCATCCTATCACAACGTATGTCCACTCGAATCTCAACTTGGATCTCAACTTGGATCTTGACTCGGATCCTATCACAACGAATACTCCGGGGTATACCCCCGTTATATTTTACCAGATGTGATGATTGATGGCTGCGATTTCAAGTACTACCTACCTACCTACCTACCTGAGTACGTGAATTATTATAATTAGCTTCCTTTTAGATAGGTAGTTATCTGAACTTCTGAACTTCTGATTGGAAGAAATTTAGAAAATTTCAAATTTCGCTTGATGTCTGCTTCTGCCGTGTTTTGAAGCAAAATACCTGATCCGCTTCCTCGCACTTTCCCTCTTCTTCTTCCTCTACAACAACAACAATTCCGAATTCCTTTTTATCTGACGACAGTCAATCTATCAAGTACCTTCTTTCTAATATCAGTACCAAGATCGTAGAGTCCTTCGCGATCTTTCTATCTGATATTCTTTACACAAATCTGTGAGTAAAATCATTCATCCTTTCCACCACAAGTTTCTCTCCAAGAATCAAATTCTCTTGTCGCGTTTTAAAAATGTATTCAAGATCTTCACATATCCTTCCTTCTATAACAACATGTACAACTTCAAACATGTATCTGTTATCACAAGCGCTTGTCTTTCCATTGCTCAAAATACTACTTCCCAATTCACCAGCACCATCTCCTCCCTTGGTACAAAAGGCACACTTCAAAGCCACTTTTGACTTGTTGCGATTACCAGTTGTGAATTGAATAAGCGTGAGCGACGATCTGTTACTCTCTTAAGTGCGCATTCACTCAAAAGGCAATTAGATTATTTTTGTCCTAACTTGCCTTGTTGGATCAAGTCGCACTTTCTTGATTGGGATCCAATTCACTTGAGTTGGACCCCACCCATTTGAGTCTTGCTTTTCATCCACACAACCACAAATCTTTTCTTGCAACCACAAAGTTCTTGTTCTTTTCTACATTCTCTTCCTCTTTCTATTACTCTCCTTTTCGCGCGCCTTTTTGTAGCCTTGCTTATCCGCTTGACCTTTTGAGTACTTTAATTTCTTGCTCCTGTCTTGGTCTTCTTCTTGAACTCAAATTCAAAAGGTTCTTTGACTTCGAGTAATACCAAGTTGGTTCATCTTGCGCATTACTCTCACCTTCCTTTCATCAACGAACTCACTTTTACATAGATGGCTAACTTATTTATCTTACAGATCCAAAACAAAATCTCGTAATCCTCGAATCTTTCAAGATGTCTTGGGAAACTGGACCAGGTGCTGGTGGTGACGAATGGGGAGTTACGGCTACCAGCGGTGGTGGCGGTGAGTGGGATTCTCCTGCAGAGCATTCTGCAGCTGATGCTTTCAATGACGGCGCCGAGGCTGAAGATGGCTATGGTGGCGATTATGGCGGTGGTGAGGAAGCTGGAGGCGGCGGAGGTGGTGGCTTCAGCGGTGGCTGCTTCAACTGTGGTGAAGAAGGGTATGATTCAGAATCTTTCACTTTTCCAATACTCCACTAACTCATTCTCCACTAGTCATGCCAAAGCCGAATGCCCAAATCCTCCAAAGGCACGTCCATGTTTCAACTGTGGTGAGGAAGGTCACACCAAGGCCGATTGCACCAACCCTACAGTCGCCCGCGAATTCACCGGTACTTGTCGCATTTGTGAAGAGCAAGGTCACCGTGCCTCTGACTGCCCAACTGCTCCACCTAGGTTATGCAACAACTGCAAGGAGACCGGTATATTAAAATCAACCCTCTCAAGAACTCTACTGAAGCTGATTTGATTGCAGGTCATTCAATCATTGAGTGCAAGAACCCTCGCAAGATCGAGCGCAACGATGTCGAAGATGTCGAAGCTGAAGTCGCTTGGGCAAACTTAATCAAACAATCTGAGGAAGGTGACTTTGATGACATGAAGGAGGAAGCTATGAAGTACATCAAGGCCTCTCCAGATGCTACATATCCTCAATTGGAGAAAGCATTCCGTAGCCAGAACATCCCTATCTACCTCATTGCCATGGAGAAGGAGCTGACTCAAACTTTCACTAACATGGACTTGCAAGGCAACCTTGACCGCAAGTACTCTGTCTCTTGGCGCAAGTCAAGCAAGCATAGCCGTCCCAAGGAGAAGGAGAACTGGCCCGCTACCCCAGAGGAGAATCTTGAGCGACTTGCCGATGCTGGTGAGCCTGTTGATCGTGGCGTCCCTCTTTGTTCCCGCTGCGGCGAGCTTGGTCACATCTCAAAACATTGCACTGAGGAGGCAGGTGAGAGTGAACGTGTTCAAGTTCAGTGCTTCAACTGTAATGAGGTGTAAGTTTCCCTAAATTGATTGACCTCCCGTTAAGCACTAATGACTTTGGAATAGTGGTCACCGTGTCCGTGATTGCCCAATCCCTCGTGAGGATAAGTTCGCTTGCCGCAACTGCAAGAAGTCTGGTCATGGTTCCAAGGAGTGTAAGTTTGACAATGCCCACGCATTTAATGAGGAAAGCTAACATTGAACTTAGGCCCAGAGCCACGCTCCGCTGAGGGAGTTGAATGCAAGAATTGCAATGAGAGTACGTTTACCCATCCTTTCTTCCTTTCTTGATCTTACTAATACATCATAGTCGGCCATTTCTCTCGTGACTGTCCAACTGGCGGTGGCGGTGATGGTGGTCTTTGCAGAAACTGCAATCAACCTGGTCATAGATGTAAGTGACATACATGTCAATCATCAACTAGTCAGAATACTGACATGCTTGATTATAGCCAAGGAATGTACCAACGAGCGTGTCATCATCTGTCGCAACTGTGATGCCGAGGTTAGTTGAGCACATTCCGTTCTCTCTCGTACGACTTTAAACAGCCCACTGACTATATATAGGGCCATACCGGTAAGGAATGTCCAAAGCCTCGTGATTATTCCCGTGTTCAGTGTCAAAACTGCAAGCAGAGTAAGTTGACCTTAACACCCCCCAAGCCTTTGAACTTTATTAACACTAAATTAGTGGGTCACACCAAGGTTCGCTGCAAGGAGCCACTCGTCGAAGATGATGCTGCTGGTGATGCTGGTGGTTACGGCGGTGGTGAAGTTGCAGGCGATGTAGCCAACGATGAGTATGCTGCTCCTGCTGCTGGCGGTGACGACAACTGGGGTACTGGCGGTGGCCAAGAAGTTTCGGCCGGAGGCGGTTGGTAGATGGCAGGTTGCTCAACTTCTCTCAACAAAGCCACTTGCTTGTCTTACGATGAGCTCCAGGTCTTCATCTGAAGAAGTTCACAAAAACTCTGTTATTTACGCGCGTCAATAGGTTAGGGTTTGCCGTAGTACTGGTTCTGGCTTTTATTTTCCCCCCTTTGGTTGCGGTTATTCATGGATACTTGTGCTCTCCAAGGCAAGGATACCATAAAAAAGGGATGAGAATAACATGGCTGATTTGAAAGGATGGGTCAAAAGAAAAGATGTTGCTGAGATTTGGGATTTCAAATTAGTTACTTAGGTACCTATATATTTGAGATGAAATCAAAGCTAACTATATATCATAAAACGATTGAGATTGATTCATGATGGTGGCTTTCTTGTTGTGACGACTTTTTAACTCCAGAAAAAGATGCTCCTATTGGAACCTTTGGATGTAGAGTCTCAAAATGAAATGATTCGATCTTCAAAAGAAGTAGCTTAAGAATAAGGTAATCCAAAGAGGGTGGCTAACAACAAGAAAGAAGAAGAAGAAGATGGAAATGAAGATAGCATCTCCAAACAAAACCTGGATAATCAGGAACTAAACAGAACCAAAGATGAATAGGTAAAAGCTGTAATATTCAAAGATGGAGGGCTGGAGTTTTGGGTAGTTTCGAAGGAAAAAGTGTTGGGTTAGAGCTTGGGACGAGGAAGGGACAGGAACTGGAAGCACCAGAGCCTATGAGATGGATATTGGGGAAAGGGGTTTGAAGGTAAAAGAGATTCGGGTTGTCGGGTGGTGGGGGATAGTGGTGGTGGATAGTGGTGGTGGATAGTGGTGGTGAATGTGATGGTGTGAATCTTTTGATGGGGATGAGGGGGTTTCGGTTGGATTGAATTGGATGGGTTAGGGGCTTGGAGGTTAGGGGCTTGGAGGTTGGGACGAGATGGAGAGAAGAAAGGGGGGAGGAGGGGGAGATGGGAAAACAGGGGGACAGGGAATAGGGAACACGAGAGGAACATGGGAGGAGCATGAGATTTTGTTGTACATCTTTTGGTATATTGATGTGAGGTTGCATAAGTTAACCTAGTATGCTTTGCTTCTCTGCACATCTCGCTTTGGTATCTCTAAATAACTCCTATTCCAACTCCTATTTTTGGAGCTGTTATCCCACGTCCTCTCTTGCAGTGGTGGTTGCTGCATTGTGCGCTGTCTCTTCCGGACAGGAATGCGCGCTGTAATATCTTTGGAGCTGGAAGGTGATCCCTCTTAGCCGTGAAGCTCGGTATGATCCGTCGTGACATTTGCCCCCCTCTCTCAAAGTTTCTCAAACGTAGGTTTCCTCTTCTGCAACCCACTCAACATCGCATCCTGCACATCCTTCGTCTGGATCGCCGCACTGTTCCAAACCCCCGTATACCTCAAACTATCCGCCAACCGATTATCCCTCGCATGATTCAACAATTCCTTGGTCCCCTGTACCGCCACCGGACTCTTTTCCGCCAACAGTTTCGCAATGCCAAGGGCTTTTTCTATAGCCTTCTCTTTTGTAGGTTCAACGTAACTTACGAATCCTACTCGGAGCGCTTCCTCGGCTCCGAATATGCGTGCGGATAGACAGACGTCTTTGACCCAGCTGAAGGCACCGACGACTTTGGGGAGACGCGAGAGTGTGCCGATGTCGGCGGCAAGTCCGATGTCTACTTCCTTGACGGATAGCTTGACGTCGGATGTGCAAATGCGGATATCGGCACAGGTAGATATATCGATTGAGAGACCGAAGGAGTAGCCGTGGAGAACGCATATTACGGCTATATTTTTTTTATGAGGTTAGCTCAATGATTCCTCTGCACGAGGGAAGGAAACATACGCTTCTCGCATTTCTCGGCACTGCTTATACATGCTTGGAATTCTTCGACATGGCGCTTGATAGCTTGCGCTTTGCGCGCTACGTCTGTTGTTCTGCCGTCCTTTTCTGTCAAGACGCCATCTTGCGCAGCGGCTTCAACGTCGAGTCCTGCAGAGAATGCGCGGTTGCCTGCGCCGGATAATATTATTGAGCGGACGTCGGGGGAGTAGGAGAGGGTGTCGAAGATGGTGCGGAATTCGAGCCACTAAATTTAGGGTTTAGCGAATTGTTGTGGTAGTAAGTAGTTTTGGAGGTTTGGAGATGAACGCCTGCTTGCTTACCATGGCTTCGAAAAAGGCATTGAGTTTCTCCGGACGATTGATTTGAACATGTGCAATATATGGTGCGGGATATGTGACAAGGAAATATTTGTAGGTGGGTGTTGAGGAGGCCATTTTGTGTAGCTTAAGAGATGCAATGCAATGGGCAGGTCCTGCTTGCTTGTTTCTTTTCTGGACAAGTTACTAACTTGCAGAATACACTTGTAAAAGTTTGATATAACTAGACTTGAAGTACTAGTCTTAGAATTATGATGAGAGGAAGTGTATATCAAGAAGACATTTGTGAATTGTAACACAGAGAGGCTCGATATGAGAAATCACTGGAGGAGATGTCGGTCAATTCGAGCCGACATCACCGAGCCTCGGTACATACTGGAGCTCACCAGCACGTGACTATAAGTTTCCGTGGGGTAGCTTTTTGAGCTTTTTGAGCTTCTAGCTTCCTTACCTGCGAGCTTCTTCTCGATACGAGCTTCTTCTCGAAACTTGAAAGTCTTAACATTTTGGTTGGGGAAAAAAGTGGATAGAAATGGTATAGAAATCTCATTTATTTCGAAATGATCATACGATATGATCATGATATGATCTGCCAAACTTAAAGCATTAAAGTATTCCTTGATTGCAACCTCATCGATGATCTAGCTAATTTATGGTCCCCATTGGCAGTTTGGTCCCCGAATACGACTCTCTGAGAACGGTACAGCCTACCTGAGGTGAGGCGTGAGATCTTTGATATCCATATGAACCTTAATGTTATCAATACGTACCTCCCGGTGAAAGCCAATCATTTTAGTCTTCCCAGTTTTGTCCAACGTTGGTGAATATGGCAAATATGGCAAATATTTCCATATCAATCAATTATCAAAAGATAGCCGACGAAGATGTAAGGTTACGGTATGGTATGTAAGTACTAAGTGGACGGCTGAGTAGCAGAGTACCTAGGTCCTAGGAGTCCTAGGAGTCTAGGACCTAAGTAGATCTGACTGACAGTTGTCAATAAGCACTTCTGTGCTTCCTGTTGAGCCTTGGTGCAGAATCTGCAGATGAATCAATTTGTTTAAAACTTTGATCACATCAAGACCACTTTTTTTTTACTTTCTTTCGCAACTTGAGCTGCAGGTAGATCGACAATGGCACTGCATTAGTGAAAATCATCGATGAAAAGCTTCGATGAAATCTTGATCATATGATGCTTCAGTTTAAGTACAAGGGATTTTGTTGTGGGGGTTTTACATCCAATTAGTTGAAACTTCCGACGGCTGTTTCGAAGGATTCTTGTTCCTCAACCCCTCCCCCCTTTTTTTCATTGGATTGTGGGGTGAAGGAGAAGAGAAAACGGTAGGTATTCCGGTATTTCTTCTTCCCATCATAAAAACCTGATTGTGACTGACTCTACACGCAATAGAAGTACGTATTTTGATGCAGAGGAAGATGGTAACTGTTGGCTGCAATGCAGGAAGGATATCACATAAATTTTGTCTGATGTTTGTTTCTTAGGTGCATGTTAGCCTTTCGCTTTATCCCGCCGGATAAGTCCCCTATATGTTGTACCGAATCAGATATTTTGATTTTGATCTCCACCACTTGGTTTTCGAGCTTCTTCTGTGAGGGAGTCTTGTCAACGGTAAGTTCCATATGAAATCCAACAGTTTGATCAAGGGTGATGGATAACCAATAATGTGGTCCTTGGAATCACGATTCTCGGGGCAAAATCCAATTCGTAGGCTCGCTATGGTATGGATTATATATGTTGCACCATTGATATGTATGTGTGCACTTGTTGGTCAATGGCGATAGGTATTGTATAATATGCAACACGGTATTGATTCTACATGCGTTGATCTGCAGTAAGAGTATGAGAAAAAAAGCAAACAACCTTAGGAGTTAGAAGCCAGTATGTACAATGTACATTGTATATTGTACATAAAAAGAAGTCAAAGCCATTGATCTTCTTACTACTAGGTACTTACTTCGTACAGTCTTACACTCACTACCACTCACTACTACTCACTACCTAGTAGTTTTATTCGCTTGATAGCTCAAATAAGGCTCTTAGCTCGTCCACTAAGCCCAGTGTAAAGGGGAGATCAAACGGGATAACTTTTCAACGGTCGAAAATATCCACTTACTACTACTGTACTACCTACCTAGGTACCTAGTAGGTCGTACTTGTACTCACTTAAATCACTTAATCATACCTAGGTATATTTTGATAACCTTGGAAATCTCGATCCATCTAAAAGAAACCAATCAATCGACTTCTTTTCTCCGTCCACCATGTGCCACCCCTGTGTTAGATTCATCATGTCTCATATATATCCTCATGGACCTCATCAAAAGTTGGCTAAATACTCTTAAAGGGGATAAGGTCGTTATCATTACTGGGGTCCATATCCCTTGTCTTAATTTTTTTTCTATCAGAAACGTTTGTCTGTAAGACTGTAAGTCTGTAACTCATTTCAAAGCCTCAATGTTTATCGAATATCGATTTTATCAGCGAAAAAGGATTCAATTCGCATTCGTCCATGTACCTTGTACTGTACTTACAGCATTACTCGAGTAGATCCCTTCATATTATTTGCTGTGTAAGTACCTCCCTAGTAAGTGCCGGTTGCCTACGGAATCTTACAGCATCATGCGGTACAGTACCCTCAGTACCGCATCCGCATCGACGTTGCTCCTACCTCTCTGCGGTCTTTCTCATTTAAATGATAATGACCAATCTAAGCAATGGATATTTTTAAGCTAGTAATCACAACATATAGAGTCGTGCAACCCATTTCAATCAAGAAAGATAATCTTTTAATCTTTCATTTCCAGAATTTTTATCCAGTTGGGAACACAGTGGTTGATATCTATCATACAGGTTGCCTCAAATGTTTGAGATTGACCAGCAGACTATCCCGTTCATACGAACGCGCCAGGCTCTACTTCTCCTAGATCTACAGAATGATTTCATAGGAGAAGGAAGCTTGTTACCGGTCGAAAACCCCCCCAACTACGTCGACAATATAAAGAATCTAATCGAGCCCTTTCGTCCTTCTGGTGACATAATATGGATATGCAGCATCTCACCGGAGGGTGTCTCGAGGATAGTCAATCAACCACGGAGTGATAGCGAGGTTATAATAACGAATAACGAGCTTCCACGACGAAGAGAATATAAGTTGACCCCAGGAATTGAGTCCATTTGCAATGGGGAGGAGGGCAAGCTTTCAGTGGCTAGCTATGAGAATGACGCAAAGGAAGCCTTTTTAACAGTCCCAACCGAAGAAACAACGCGCATGTTAAAACCCAATTCGAAGGGTGCAGGCATTTCAGATGCATTTGCACCCATCTCCGCGAAAGATCTGGTATTCAACAAAACATACTATTCTGCATTCAAGGATGACTCTCTAGTCCAGAAATTGCGGGGGAAGTTTGTGACAGAAATTTACATAGCTGGAGCCCTTACGAATATTAGCGTGTTTGCCACAGCAATGGATGCTGCTCGCCATGGCTATGCTATAACCATAATTGAGGATTGTCTGGGGTATAGGAGTAAGGCTAGACATGATGAAGCTCTACGTCAGCTCCGAGCCTATACTGGTTGCGATGTCATAAGTAGCGGAGAACTCATTGAGTGCTTACAGAAGCAAAAGAAGGTCGCTGAAAGGAGAACGACGTCCAGTAAGAAACCTCGTCCCAAACCCAGAGAATCACAACCAAAAGGATCTCGAAATACTGGGATTGAGAATCTAATGGGAAACTTAAAGTTAGATGCAGAAGATTCACAAGGCACCACTATTTCAGCCCCATCACCGGTAGCAGCCACCGAAGACGATTTCGAAATCACTAGCCAATTCCTACGTTCACAAATTCGACGAGCGAAACCACCGGCCGAACTTGAAGCAGAAGCTAAGAAGAGAGAAAAGGTGAAGTCGAAAGTCAAAACACGTCGACCTGATACAAAACCAGCAGAAGCAGCAGGGCCCTCTAGTTTAACGAAAGAAAGGACCCTGACGTCTCCTAAAAGCCCATCACCTGGAGTCTCAGGATCACCAAACCAAGTGGCCAGAGCGACCCTACCTAGCCCAAAATGTCAGGACACCGAGAATGAGAAAATCCAGCAAAATCCTACGACAAACAAGGAAATGCTTGAGGAGACACGAAAATACGTAGGCAACGCATTGACTGACACTCGTGGACTCTGCGAAGGAGATACAACCGTCATCCAGAATCTTCTACCCGAAAAGGTAGCAAACGGGATCTTCGAGAAAATCCGTGATGAGGTGCTTTGGCAGAAAATGTGTCACCAAGGTGGTGAAGTACCGAGACTTGTGGCAGTTCAAGGTCAAATTGAAGAAGATGGTAGTATTCCAATATACCGTCATCCAGCAGACGAATCACCTGCTCTCCTTTCGTTTTCGCCTACGGTTGAAATCGTCAGGAAAATCGTCGAGAAAAAGCTTGGCCATTCTCTGAACCATGTTCTAATTCAATTTTATCGAGATGGAAATGATAGTATATCTGAGCATAGTGACAAAACGTTGGATATCGTTCCTAATACCTTCATCGCCAATGTGAGCCTGGGTGCTCAACGAACGATGGTATTCCGCAAAAAGCTGCTTTCGAAGAGCGCGGGATGTCTCGATTCACAATCCGCCCCTCGAGACTCTTGCAGGGTAGCTCTCCCGCATAACTCATTGTGCAAGGTGGGATTGGAAACCAATAAGAAATGGTTACATGGTATTCGGCCAGACAAGAGAATGGCGAGTGAGAAATCCGAAGCTGAGTTGGCTTACGGTTGCGGCCGTATATCTTTGACATTCAGACGCATTGGTACATATCTCGACAAGAGTCAACAAAAGATCTGGGGCCAAGGCGCAACTGCGAAAAGTAAAGAAGACGCCAAGCCGGTCATCAATGGAGACACACCGCAATCACAGGCAATGTTACAAGCTTTTGGAAAAGAGAATCATGACAGCAACTCTGACTGGCAAGACATCTACGGCAAAGGGTTTGACGTACTGCACATCTCCAACTCTAAAAAGCTTTTCCTATCGGGGGACCCTATCTCCGACTACCGCGTACAGTTTTTACTCAATGAATATAACATCCCTTGGATAGAAGCTACTATTTCGCCATCTTTCCATTGGAAAGGAGAAAGTCCTGGAATGGATGATCCGCCGATACCAGAAACACTACCTATCAAATTTACTGACAATGACGCAAGCAAAACTACAATCGAGGGATGCATGCCAATTATGTTTTATCTCGAGGCCATCTATGGCCCCCAGAAGGACTGCAAATCCCCAAGTCATCTCGCCCGGCACTACAGCCGTTTCGAACAATCCAACACCTTACTCAAGATCTGGCGAACGGTACCATTTAACGTAAAGCCTCTCCGCGCCGAACTTGCTAAATGGAATGTCTACGCCCAAGAAGCACAATACATAGCAGGTGACGAAATCGGTCTTGCGGATTTCGCAACCATGCCGGTGTTTGAGTTGGTGGCCAAAGAGTGGAACAACACCATAGGGCTTGAACCTTTGACAGAATATTATCGGAGAATGATTCAAAGGGAGAGCTTCTTGAGAATTCTTCCAAAGGAAAATATAGAGACGTTGCAGAAGTGGGCTAAGTTGTATGCAATAAAGCAGAAGATTAATGCTTTGGAGAAGGAGAAGCAGAAAATAGAGGATAGTGAGGACTATGATTCTGTTGAGGTAGAAATGGGTAAGGCTAAGGAAATCGAAGAGCTGTTGGATGAAACTGAAAAAATGTGATTTGATCCTGGAGGAGTCGTGATGAGACCTGAGGAATTGATGTTGGAAATATATGACGAACTGGTGTTAGAAAGTATTTGGAGATAAATGGATGACAGTAGAGAGATGGAAATATGCATAGCATTTATAGCAATATCATGAACACTTAATATCAAGCACAATCATTCATATCATTGATTTCATCTTTCATCATGCCCTTCATAATAATCTTCGTCTGCAAACCCCTATACCACTCCTCCATTGTCTCAACGGCTGAAGATACATACACGCTAAACATATCCATCCATCTATAAATCTCCCCCATTACTTCGAATTCGAATTCACACTCCCTTCCCCCTCCCACACAGTTGTCTCCACCATAAAAGCCCCCTTTCGATCTTTACATCTATTTGCCCACGAATATCAACATTCATTCCAACCAAACACCCAATTCATCAAAAAAAAATAAGACTCACCGTCGAAAGAGTCGTTCAACAGGCTCACAGACAATCGAAGCCTGTTCCACAATCCTCCCGGATTTATCCTTCTGGATATCACAATTATATTGGATCAATTCGAGTAATTCACAGTTCTTGAGATTTCCGTCGAAATCCTTTCGACGGGTGGATTTGGCGGTTAGGCTGGCTTCGGAGGGGAGTGTGGGGGGTGAGAAGGGGAGGAGGGGTGGGGTCATTTTTTTTGAAGGAGGGAGGGTTGGATGAGAGGTGCGAAAGAGGGAGAGGAAGTGTAAATGGGAGCTTGGAAGGGTGAGATAAGATAGTTTAAGTTGGATTGGGACAAGATGGAAGAAATCAAATCCAGCGAATCGATCTTCGGAGGTAGATTATTGAGGGAGGTGGAGGAGAGCGAGGAGAGTTTGGAATCGGTATGTTTCTTTATTTCTTATCGATAACATGGCAATGTTGCCTCTTTCACACACTACTACAACTACCTGCTCATGCAATATGCATATTAACTAATAATAATAATAGCTCTTGACAACTCTAACTAATACCCTGACTCCTCATCCGCGTAAAACTCATATCCCTTCACTGGATATACTATGGTCTCAGCAAAATCAACCAAAGTTATTGGTTGAGGGGAGGCAACTACCATTGTTGATTAAGATTCTGACGACGCTTCTTGCGGGGGAGGAGGGGAAGATAGGGAAGAGTGTGGTGTTGATTGATATGCATTCGAGATTTTCTCCTTCTTTCTTACCGTTTGAGGATGGGGATGGGGATGACGATGACGATGAAGATATGAATGAAGGGGAAGCGGGAGGGAGAAAATTAAAGAGAGAGGATCTTAAACATTTACATATATTTAGGCCTTTGTCAAGGAATTTGGAAGGGACGTTGAGGGACGTGGAGAGGTATATGGTGGATGGGGAACATGAGAGTTATGGGAGGGAGTTTGGGGGGACGATTTTATTTGGGTTTGAGGGGAGGGATGCTGGGGGGAGTGGGAGTGGGAGTGGGATTGGAAATGTGAAGGGGATGGGTAGGCCGGAGATTATGATGGGGTGGAGAGGGTGGTTGAG
>NGKI01000011.1:1473321-1492195 GCA_002162615.1 Myriosclerotinia duriaeana | reverse complement strand
GGGGGGGGAAAGAAATATTTGAAAAATTGGCTCTGGTGGGAGATTTCTCTAAGCGAGATGGTACTAGCGTCTTCCTAAAAAATGGAAATGGACTTCGACCTAGATTTATTATTATGATTTTGATATGATTTTGTCGACTTTGACCACAACAATTTGAAAATTTAAGACTTCGACTTGATTGAAAAGAGGGATTAGAAGTTTTTGAATTCGAATGGAAATTGCTGAAGTGAATTGATTTTATCATTATATTCATTTCCTTACATTTCAGGCACTTCAGGCACTTCAGTGGTAGGGCTTAAAAGCTAAGGTGACGACTCCGTTGCAATATATTTTATTGCATCTTGTGAATAAGGAGGTTCAATTAATTCTATCAAGTGTTCAGCTATGGCCCAGTGAGATAAGTGCTCCTGTTCATCATATCATGCAGGTGTCGTTCTTCAAGCAAAAGAGGAAGCAACTTTACCTGTGAGTAAACTTCCCTCCAAGTGTTGCATCACGTGATTATACAGGATGTTTAATATCGAGAATCGAGATGTTTGAAGTCTTTAAGGATACTAGGTAATCAGAGTGATCATAAAATGTAAAGGCAATCAATCATATATGGTCATTAATTATCATTACCATCATTTCATATCCCTTAAGCTGCGGTATCACCACCCAAAACGTCATAAGGAGTTCCTTCTGTGGTTCCCTTGTCTCTAGGAAATCCAGCGTCACTCGCAAATTGAGCATTGTCCCTCATCATTTTCTGTTCAGCAAGTCGACTTGGATCATTCTTCCCTCCAATTTCCGAAGTAAAACTAGCATTCTTTGCATCGTTACTCTCAAATCCACCTTCCGTCAGATTCTTCCCCTTTGGTTTGCCGCCAGACTGGTATTGGCTTGACACATAGCTCGGTGCCACTCCTGCATTGCTTGTACCCTTTTGTACATTGGGATTGCCGGCATCTTTCTGGTATGAACCAGATGCTCCAAGCTTTTTCTCCTCGGCCCAGTCTTCCTCAGCCATTCGTGCTTCAGCGTCTGAAGCAGGATCCAATCGTGTAGCTCCTGATATGTTGGTATTTGCGAATGTGGAATTCGATCCCGCAACACTTAATGGCTCGCCGTCACGGTTTTCAGCAAAGCCTCCTCCAGATCTCGTGGACTCAGCAGCAAGAGAGTCTGATGCTACTGGCCCTGCACCTTCCTTGATGATCGAGTGTGGATCGTTGACCTGGTAAAAGATGTGTTAGCATTCATGATAAATATAGGAGGATCAGGTCAAGAGATCACGACATGATCTCTTCATATTCAATTGAACTGCAATTCAAGAGATATTTGCAAAAATCTGCCCGAATTGGGAAGGACATGTTTACCTTCGTACCGGCTCTAGACATTTTGATGGCGAATTGATGGGTATATGTACCGAATCCTTGATGTTTGAAGCTTCGAAATATTATTTATTCACGATTCTAAGATAAAAGTATGGCAGACAAGTTGTTTGTTTGTGTTCAGTTAGTCCTCGTACATCCTTTGTTCTATACTAAAGTAAACAGCTGGCGTCGAGCATGACGTCATTCTCAAAGTCAAAGAATTACATGATTCTTTTCTCGTTTCTACACACCACCCAAAATTGTGTCGGGCTTGTTCCCGTCAATCAACTCATAGGCTGAAAAATAGTGGTGGCACTTTTGCATGTTGGACGACGTCACCGGGCGGTAAATGGAGCGGTACTTGATCACGTGCTGATCTACACCTTCAGAATGTTCATGTTTCCGGCTCTCTTTACCCTGGCTCATATGTTCTCGTTTCTAGTTCTCTGAATACAAAAAGAAACTCGTCAAATCTTTCTAAAAAATTGTTGCCGAACTTGACGTGACCTGACCCTCTCCTTGAGTTGGGGGAGTCAGGAAAGGAAAGATAAAGCCGATAGACATCGTCATTCAAAGGGGAGAAGACGATTCAAAAAGCCAAAGTTTGAGCCGGATATTCCCATGGCTGCTCAGCCGTATGTTTTAAACGTGTAGAGAACCCTAATGGCCTGAGATTTCGCCTAGAATCGTGGCAATTATGGAGGCGAAATAAAAGTATCCTGGTGAGACGCATCAGAATTTGAGAACTTTTAATAAGTAATTGGTACGCAGTGGACATGTCTTACCAATCTGATCAGGTCCAAAGCCGTACACAGGCTGAAGAAATATACTCAAAGTTATTGGCACCTGGAAACACTCAGAGTGAGTACCGGCAAATGGAATTCCTTTGAGTCACTTACCGATTACCCAAGCAAATATCAGAAAAGTTTAAAGGCAACTGATCAGGACTATAGGCTTTAGTATTACCACTGCAGGTCTTGCCATTCCCTCCGTAAATGATATACGCTGATGCCGGCTTTCGTTTTGCTCAATACCAATTAGGCGCATTACGCGAGACTTTGCCTTGATTGCATGTCTGGCGCGATATTACGATTGTAATAAGTTTCTTGGGCGAAGCATGCAACGGCAATGAGACACAACCCCGTCATGAGTGTATACAGCCAGAAGGACCATACCGAAGAATATTTGCTGATAATAAAATCCGTAATAAGCGGGCCCAAATAAGGGGAAAGTATGACCTCGGGAAGGAAAAGGACCAGATGTTGATCTTTCGGGCGTGTTCTTTGACGAACAACATGTCATTAATGAAAGTAAGTCCTCCAGCCTGAGCGACGGTCGAAAATGTGCCACCCAAGATGCGTGCAGCTATGAATTGGTCCAAAGTCTTTGAGCCTGCACACATAGCTGCAGTCCAGAGAGAAAAGACTACAAACCAAAACAAGACTGGTAATCGGCCAATAGGCCATGAAAGCGACAATAAAGGGGCCAGCATCACCCTCCATGAGGGAGTTCCCCACCAGTGAGCGGAGCATTCCATCTTGAGTGACAATCCATTGGATGGTTTGAGGGATGAGAGTAACGGCGCCTATAGCACTTCCATAGTCTGGCAGAAATGCGACGGCCGAATTGTGAAGAGGACGGCGTGCTTCTTCATCCAACTCAATTTGAGAGGGTCTGTTGGATCATCCGTTGGCTGTGGCAATCTAAGATCAAACTATTGTAAGAATGTGGCTTTACCTCACGACCTTGTGAAAGATTTAGGAAAGGATGATAATGCGATGATATACTCACAGTACAGTTCGACCGTCTTTCGTTGTCTTAACCAATACATGGTCTTGTACCGCTGCTGCATCAAGCGCATACCCATCAGTCGAACTTCCGTCGATTGTTGGCGGTGACTTTTCTGTCATTGTTGACTCAATATTTGCGGATGAATTTTCTTTGGTCTGAGCCATGGCGGGATCATATGACAAAGAAACGTTGCAAGCGTAATATCTTACTTCGACGGACTGATGGGCTGTAAGAGACTTATTTATATTTAGACGGGATGTGAGATGGCAGCATAGTGTACAGGGACTACGATTTACCTCAGTTTTCCATTTTGTTTGATTGGTAAATAAATTGAGATACTCCCTGTCTGGCTGCTTACACTGTACTTCATGCAAAAATGTTTCATTGCTTGTCTTAAGCGCGGAATTGGTACTTTACTGAACATCTGACATTAAAAAGGTTAACCTTTGATACGGCCTGGTGCTCAAGGATTAACTTCCTGGTTAATAATGGTGATAAATTTGCTGAAGGCACTCTTTCAGCTACCATATTTATTAATAGAGAGCATGGAAACATCGTCCCCTTTTTGAACAGGTATCATCATCATATTGCTTCAGAAAAGATCAAAAGAAAAGCTAATATTTGGTTTGATGGCTAGTAAATCGACATTATTATTCATTTGACCCGCATTAAACATATAACGGGAAAGCGACCTAGTCTTTGCTCCGGTCTCATTTTCACTGCTTTTAAAAGCACTTTAACAAATTTTCCCTAGTCAAACTTTTACTGAACACCAAGAAAGCGGTTCCAATAGCGATAGCCACGGCCGTAAAGATTGGCAGATACCTGCACTGATCGTTCTCCGGGCCTAGTGGTGCAAGTGCTCCAGCGATTGGATTGCCAATAAGTGATGCAATACTAGCAAGTGCAAACATGCTGCCCGTTCTCGTGCCAATTTGTCCATATCGCTGGTTATTTGAGCGATAATGGCGGGAGCCAACTGCACGAATGTGCCCGAAGCGAATCCGTAGAGGAGAGCAAAAATTATGATTGGCGTATTTCCTCTCGCTGGCAGCCACAGAGCTAGATTGACAACAAATCTAACTGTGCACATGATTATCCGGAAGTTATGTCGGCCCAGCTTGTCTGCTGCCCATCCAGGGAAAATACGACCAAAGATCGAGCCGACGTTCAGTATTGATATTATAGCTGGACAGTTTAAGGGAAATTCCGATGTCGATGGCAGACAGTGTAATGTAGTTGAAAGGGATGAAGAGGCCAAGGAATCCAGAAAAGTTACCAATGCTAACCGTGGCAAATGTAGGTTCGCGAAATGGCTTGATAAAATCCATTGCGGAGAAGGGTCGTGGCTTAGGCGGAACGCGAGAGCGCACACTCATATTAGCAAGGGTGAGTAATGCCAGGATTAGAAAAGCGCAAACTCGCATCGTCCATGGGAAACCCATTCTAGTTATTAATCTCTGAACTAAGATTGGGACTATAACACGTCCTAAGCTAGATCCAGAAACCATGATTCCTAGAGCCAACGCGCGCCTCCTGTGAAACCAGCCAACCACAGTTGACACTGCAGGATATGAAACCGCCGAAGCTCCAAGTGGGGAGCAGATGCCTTGTGATAGCACAAGTTGATAACATTTCGTGCTGAGCGAGGCCATCTAGACGAGAATCAGTGTCAGTTACAGATCGAGGAAATGAGAATATAGAGACGTACCATCAAACCGAAGACATGCAAGAAAGTACCTGCAAGCAGAAGCCATCGAGGTCCGAAGTTATCATAAATGTTTCCAACAAAGGGAGCTCCAAAGAACATGAAGAATGCTTCCAACGATACAATCCATGATATTGTTGATGCTGAGTATGAGGATAGTAGCTCTGTCTCGTAGTATTCCTGGAATACTCCGATTGCTACGTGGAAAATTCAAGAGTTAACATCTTCAACACCACAGGTAGAAGCAACTTTATCTCTTGTGTTACCGTTAGCCCGGCCAAATGAGCAAACCGCACAACAGAACCCTCCAGCGACGCAAAACCAAGCCGTAAATCCACCATCAGGGAATTGACTGGGATCGTGCATTCCAAGGTTCCGTGCGGTATGTCCGGCTTGGTGGTGGTTTCGGCCTTCACCATCCTGACATTACGATGAAGATTGCGTTTGTCTTTTTCAAGCTAAAATCATGGAAAACCTGGCTTGGTTTTATTATGAAAGCAAAAAATTGTTGTAAGCTTAAATTCAGATATTCGTTGCGATTACAGTAATCGTGTACAGTTTTGGAAACATGAACTCCTGTTCTGAATGAACGAGCGAGAAATCATGAAAAAGGTGAAGCGCATCAGCCCATAACATGTTGGAAATACGAATCCATGATACCTACATGTAGCTACATGAATGTAATACACTAAACCAAAAAAAAGATACTGGAAAGAGGGATTCGATGAACTTTTCTCACCACGTATTTCATTTTATTGTCGGGAATAATGTCCCTGGGAGGTTGCATGTAAGAACAAACGATATTTCACATGAATCATTCGAATTTAGGAGATCTTTACATTTTCTTTGACTCTCGACAAGGCTAAGTGGCTTCGAAATTTTTGTAAGCGTTCAAGTCATTGAGGTATTTGATTTTAAAGAGTTCAGCTGCTTAGATTTGATACATAGTCACTGTAAAGCGGGACTCGAACCAAGTATACGTGTGAGTTCACATATGATCACTCAGAAAGATGTATTCTTTTGAGTTTGCCCAAGTCTCTATCGTAGTTCTATTTCTATAATATCCTCCATCTCAACATCAGACGCTCACCAAAACTTGGACGATGGTGAAACCTTCTTTCTCTAGCAAGCTTGCCCACTGTGCCCTTGTTCTCTCCGTCCCAGCATGCATGCCCGTCATCTGAATGTCAAAACCGGCTTGTAATAGCGAGCATCCAGTATCAGGGAGGATGAACTCGTATGTATAAGAAAATCTTAGAAAATTCTGGTTCCATAGCAGATTTTGCGTTGCGAAGAAATTTTGGCGCATGCCTCGTCCGACCAATCGTGTAGTATGTGGGTATAGTAGTAGATACGTGCGCCCAAGATCAACAAAGAAAACGACTGATTAGCCACCAACGTAGTGTAACGGGAAAGGGGAAAATAAGCTCACCGATTATGATCTGTGGAGTAAAGAAGTCATGCTCCACCTTCTCCACTCCTTCTTCCAATTGTCCAGCATCGTTCAACACCGCCGGTCAATCCTCCGGCACAATTCGGCCACCCTCAGAAGATTCAAGAGCAATCTGCGCTTGAATGGAGCGGCATCATGCCCCATCCCACCACTAACTTCCACCAACATGACCTCTTTTCTGTGACGCGCTCCTTGTAGAATTTGCTCGCTTACAGGGTCCAGGGAACCAAGAAAGCCATGCCGGCTCTTCGCCGCGGATACATGTCATTAGAAAGTTAAAGCTATCTAAAGCGTGGCGAGGTAGCGGCTGAACCTGCCAGTAAGAAAATGCGTCCAAGGGGGTTGCAAATGCCTGCTGAGATAGTCCATCACCAGCATCCGCAGGGCAGCGCGAGCCATGGGTAGCCAAATAGGCCGGGAGAACAAGAAGGGAGGATAGACCTTGGTCCCAGCTGCGGAAGCAGGAAGTCTTAATTTCGTTATTGGAAGGAGAACACAACATGTAAGATTGGACGAGTGAAAGGTGAAACAACAGGCCAGGGGATGAAGAGCCCGTTTAGGGCAAGTTTTTAGGTTACAGGGGATGGATGGAGAAGACATACAAGTCTTGATGTGCGGCGCGTATCGTGCGAGAAGCCATAGCATGAGTTGCAGGTACTGCAAGATAAACTTCCATGCCAACTTCAGACGCTAGACCGAGCCCGGTGATGACACGAAGAAGGCGCACTAAACTTGATTGAGGTTAGTAAGATGTCGTGTACTGTAGACTTAGGATCAATGGATCTACCGATGAGTAAATGCTGGCCACCTGCTTGGATGGCAATCGCACTAGCTGTTATAGGAGGTGTACTCTTAGAGATTATCTCGAAGAGCCCCGAATGGATGGCAGCCCTGCAGCACGCACTGTAAGCGTGTTTCAAAAGCAAGTTCTTCAGGAGTTTGCAGGCCCGCGACCAGATTCTTAGCCAGCGAAAGAGCTTTCCGACGACTGTCGTCGCTTTTGCTGAGATCAATACCTTGTAATGTTTTGGTAAGCTCCAGGAGAGTATCCGAAACCGTTGCCATGGTTATGTGATACAAGCCAATATCGAAAATCGACATGATGAGATATATCGCAAACTTCAAGGTACTTGTCAGAATCCTAGTCGTATTCCTACGTTACTTCATAGAGTGTTTGAGTATTCCTCTGGGTTCGTTGGCCGACATGGTTCCGCTTTGAAACATGCAGTCAATCCATTCGGGATTTACGCGATGAGCTCTGGCACCCTGGTATCACCCTCAATTATAAGAGGAATGTCCTGATGTAGTAGCGGTGCATTTCAGCATCGGAGCTCCATCAGCATATGAAAAAATGAAACCAAGTTGCGTGGCAAGAGAACATGGTATCAGGTCAAGATGGGCAGGACATAACTTAACATGATTTTCCCAATAGTGATAGTAGTCGCGAGCCGATCAGTTGCATGTTTTCAGTCTTGTATACGAGATGATGGGGAAAGTCGCTGGCATTCTGTTGGATTCACAATAATGTCATATCTAGAGCCATGGAAAACCTCATGACATTGCTGAAGACTGGTTTGAACTAAAGAAACATAGCATCTTGATCGGGCTTGCCATTAGCTTCCAGCCTGCCTGACTTGAAGGATGCTATATTCTAGCTCTGTGTCATATCTGTACACCTGGTTGATCTCAAGTCCTACCTCTCCCAGTAATTGCCGCCAATGTGATATTGTACGCTCCGTCGAACCGAGGAAAGCCATCATGGTGAAATCCAATTGCATTGAGAATGGTGATGCACCCGTATCTGGGATCACTATTTCATCCACCAGCAAGTATGACTTCGGAGACATTGCATCGCGAACATGTTGAAGAACTTGCTTGGCTTCCTTGTCCGGAAGATCATGAAGACATTGGCGAATGTGATAAATATTAGCGCCTGTAGAAGATTAGAACGAGAGTCGAGAAACCAAAAGATTCTTTTGATTTGAGGAATACAAACCTTCTATTTGTTGCTTTTCATAGAAGTTCTGAACCATCATTTTGATGTTGTCGTATTTCGGAGCCTCTGCTAATGTTCCCTGGAGATCTTGGTTGATTACACGACCAGAAAAGCCATGTTCTATGGTCGCCTTGCGAAAAGCATCACACTGATAACCTTGACCACCACCAATGTCCACAAAGAGAGGCACGTTTTTATCTGCCTCCCGCAGCATTTCAGTGAGAGGGACCACCGATGTCCATGAGACCGGGCTTTTGAATGCAGTCAGAGAGGGATAGAAGTATTTGATGATATCCGGAACCTGCTGAATGTAAAGGAAAAATTGCTCCTTTGTATCAAAAGCTCGGTGGAAGGCGGTATCAAGAGGTTGATCTGGGTTCTTGTATCCGCTATCTTTGAGAAGGTCTGGTAGTTCTTGAAAAGCCTTGTTGAGTGTGTTGAAACCATACATAATATTTCCTTTGCCTGCAGGAGAGGCCAGCAGACGAGTAGAGTCATTGGCTGCAAAAGTTGATTGACCTACTTCTCGGATTGTATTTGTTGAAGCGAGATGCCTTAGGACACGATCTAATAACAGTTAATCTCAGTCTCTCTAGAAAGTATCGTCTGCGAACCAATCAATATGGGATCTCCGCCACATGCTTTGGCTACTTCTTCCGTCGCGGAAATGGACCATTGCTTTCTGCAAGAATGGTGAAGAGATCGAGGTCAGCAGCGATTTTGGCAACTACATGCTCCGTATACATGTAGCCATGATATTGCATTACTTGTCTCGGGGTAGCGATTGAACGTGAAAGACTACGGAGCTGTTCACTAAGCCGGTAGCGAAGCGTTAGATCCGCCGTACTCGCAGCTTGCTCGAGTTGCGAAAGCAGAGATTTGATGGTTGACATCTTGAATTGATGTAGGATTTACTTCTGGAGAAATTGAAAGGTAAACAGAAGTTTAATAAGTCCCTTTCTGCGTCCACTGCACTTTCGAAAAAATTGTGCAGGAGGTTAAGGTTCGATACTCATCGTACGTACATATGCTGAACATTCCCGGCATGCAAGCGTTAAACGGTGCTTGCAGCCATGATCTTAAGGCGTCCCATCAGAATGTGTGTGCTTATCAAGCGGCGTGCGTTCTGCAGGTTCCTCTATGAGGCGCAGCCGTTCCAAAGCTTGGTTCAATATGGATTGCAACACTGCCGGGCAGATTCAATCAACCCCATGAGGGCCATGACATGCAGGTCTTGGCAAAAGCGGAGTTTGGTAGGTCAAGAAATGTTAGTGCTCACCTGCCCCATCCATACTTTCGATGCATAAGTCACTATAGGGCTATGTTATTTATATGCCGGCTTTGCATTCTATTTAATAATGGTACAGTCCGCGAAACGTTGTTGAAAAAAGTAATAATCAACGGGGGATTACTAGGGCTAGGGCTAGGGCTTACGTTACAGTAAATAGTGTACCGATAGGCCATTACACTTGAAGATCCACTTTTATGTCTCAAAATAAAGCTGAATCTAATACAAATTTGAAGGACGGCAAGTCCGCGAAGTAGCCACAACTGTAAATTCTGGGTTGGAGCGAGAAGACGCATAAAAGTCGCAATGAAAGCTAATCTGGTGATTGCGGAAGCCATAATCCCCAAGATCTGGCCTAGGAAAACCCACTTTATCACTTCGATGACAAGCTCCGGGGCTAGTAGATCGCTTTGGTGCATGCCGAATCCATTATCAACGGCTAGATGGTTGAGAACAAAGGCGTCTAAATTAACGAGCTACGAAATTTAATGGATACTTGGCCTAGCCCATAATGCGGAGATACCTACAAAAGCGACGAGCGTTATGTAATCGTCAGCACCGAAACTTTTCACTATATATCCTCTTGTGTAGATAGATTCTCGCGGCAATGATAAGCGTTGTGATGGCAAATTCCGCCCACATGAGCGGAGGTTGAGACACCATGATATCGGAGGTCTTTTGGAAACTTTACCACTTTTGAAAAGATAGTCTTAGAGCACAGAGCGGCATATAAAGCGGGGGGAAAGGGCTGGAAAAGTTGGCCCAAAATGGGGGATGGTGGCCCAAAAGTAGGGTAGTTGACTTAGTGACTTACATTCCACTTCATCGTTTTCCCATATACCATGCTCGAGTCTACAATGACATAGCTTCACTGGGTCTCTATGCCTCCGATCTCTTTGTGCTGTACCATCTCACTGGAGGTAGAGAGAAAATACATACAATACATTAAAGGAACTGGACGTGCAGCTGGATCTTATGACCCATGCGCTGTGCTTGAATATTCTTGGGCCTCAGACTCGATGTTTTACTGGTTACTAAGCTTCTTGCTGCTAGTCTTTGGGCTCTCCTGGTGCAGTCTTACTAGATCATGCCTATCATAGCAGTGACACGTTCGCTATGGAATTTGTTAACCTTTCTTACACTAATCATATAATTTACCTCATAAATGTATATTCGCGGTACGCAGCGAGTGCAATATTGTTATACTCTTGTAGTAATATTAAATCAGTTCCCGCCACTATTTATCTATGGCGAATCCACTGTATGATCGACGAGGATGTAATTGGATAACAGTACGCTGATCTGTAGATGTGGCTTTTTTCTCTGTCTATTGTGATGTTGTTGAAGAATGAATGAATTGGGGATAGAGTTGAAGTTTTCAGTCGTCGCGTTTGTAATGACTGCACTTTTTTGTGCGAATAAATTGTTTTTGAAAAAGATTCGGAAATCTTCCATCCACTGGGCAATCTTAGATGACTTTTCACCTAGGAGTCTTTTGTCACTGGGAGTGTGTAAGAATACATTTAACATGTATACAATCGAGATATTAGCAACTTTTGAAGAGGATCTAGCTTTCCAAAGGAGTTAACGCAGACACGCTGTGTGAAAGGTACAAAATGAGTATGGACGATCAGTCAACTAATGTATGACAATCACAAGAAAAAGAATTTGGGAAAAATATGAAGTTTTTAATAGCTTTTTGAAGGCCGTCTCATTCAATTCTTACACATGCGTATGATACAACATCCCAACCCATCATCCCAATCCATCCATGCAATATCAATCATAACCCATCATCAATCATTCCAAAAAAAAGTACATGTTCATAAAACTCCTTAGTTCTTCTTCTCAACACCCTCGCGTCCAATATTGCTCATATCAACACCACCAGCTTGACGAACACCACTTGGACCAGTAGCAGCACCCTCCAATCCAGATTGTTGAGCATTGCCAGTTGAGGTTTGGCTAGTTACATCTCTGCCTGATCCAACGTTGACTTTGGTGGCATCGGCAGAGTTCCAGTCGCTGGCGGCGGGGGGATCTTCTGGGAGAGGGAGGTTGGATTGACGCTCGGCGATGAGGTCGGCCTTGGATTGTTGTTCAGGCATGTTGTGTGTGTGAGGTTGTGTGTTCTTGGAATTGTTAGAAAAGAGAATGCTGAGGTTTTGTGAAGGAAAGCTTACTGTGTGGTTTTGAGGTGGAATAGATTATTTGCGAGATTATTTGTTGTACGTTGGTATAGTTCTGTGATGTTTGTTTGTGGTATGAAGAGAGAATTCAAAAGGAGGGGAAAAGGAAGGCTTAAAAAAGGTCTTCGAACTTTCGAAGATATGCTCTATGACAAAATAAGACTCCACCTTACTGAAGTCCTATACCAAGGCAAAATTCAATTTCGCCTGTTAGTTTGGACATTTTGCTCCGAAATCATCAGAGAATTGAAGAAAATTGAGGGTCTCAAAGAAATGTGATGTAATTTATGATGTCGATCATCTCAAGCATCCTTCCTGGTGGGGCAAATTCCCCTTGACATGACTAAGATAGGGCCGGGATCAAACCGAGAACCGAACCGAACCGAACCCAATATCAACATCAATATCAACATCAACATCAACATCAACAATATTATTAACAACACCATGATTCGGCAAGAAATTTCGAATCTCAGATGAAATCCATGTACTTCTTACCGATCAGAGATACCTAGTAGGTAAAGGATAAAGACGCAAAAAAGAAAAAAGAAAAAGAAAAAGAAAAAGAAAAAGAAACTACTTCTTTCATAATTTGGTATCATTAATCATCCTTGCAAAACGCCGATTTGATCCCTCCAGT
Source organism: Myriosclerotinia duriaeana (assembly GCA_002162615.1). Taxonomy (NCBI): domain Eukaryota; kingdom Fungi; phylum Ascomycota; class Leotiomycetes; order Helotiales; family Sclerotiniaceae; genus Myriosclerotinia; species Myriosclerotinia duriaeana. Next base: position 1,479,775 of record NGKI01000011.1, on the reverse strand, counting down.
CCTTAAATCGTGACCCTTCGACTCCAATACAGTAATTGTTCTCCAATCATTCGCTGTAAATGTACACACAATTAAGGAAGTCTTCTATCACTTGCCTCCCCTGCTGGAGCGGCATTTCCAGTATCAGGACTAAGATAATCTGCATCTTCTGCAGCTTCATACTCTGAAATAAGATCCGTTACTACTTCCCTTGCTTCATCAAATTCATTGAGATTGTCAGCGAATGGTGCAGTTTTCTTGTAACCTTCCATGAAAGCGTTACGCTTTCGCATTCCATCATATTGTCTTACAATACGTTTAAATAGCTATTGTCTGTTAGTCTTTTGTGCGGATCAACAACTTTTATAGAAGACTCACTGTTGCTATACTTGTATGATTCGCCAGCATGAGCCCACTGACTCTGTGATTCATGGGTATATATGGACTCTTCTTTGTCAATGCAACCTGGATACTTGCTGGGCCCCAAGGAATAAACGTCGCAAGTCTTCGCTCACGAATTCGAAGAAGACTCTTGTGCACATCGGTTGGATCGACATCCCCTTGAATGACGTTCAAAATTGATATGTAACAACTCTTCTTGCCAGGAATTGTAGAGACCATGCGGTTCTTTGGTTGCAAAAGTCTTCGCATGACATCTAAAACTGTAGTTTTTCGTACAGTCTTCGCCTGCTCAACATTGTTTCCTGTAAATGGGGTATAGGCTGTCATTAAGAAATGACAACGAGGAGTTGGGATAAGTGAGGCGACTATGCTAACAAGATCGTTGTGCATATATCCTGGGTATCTAAGTGTGGTGGTACTAGCCGACATAACAGTAGAAACCTGTAAATATCAGTGAAGTGCAGATTGCTCAGGAAAGAATGATACTGACCAGTTGATTAGTTTGTTGAAATGATGGCTCTTGGACATGTAATCGATCAGCAGCTATTCTAGACAGTGCTCCGTTGTCAAGCACAACAACTGAATCAGCGTTTTGTGTTAATCTTCGCATCGAAAGTAAACTGTTGTATGGATGTACAACGACATCACCAGAATTTGTGGTGTCTGGAAATACGGAGTATGTTTGAATAATCTTCTTGGGGAAACGATCGTTCAGTCTTTCGAGTAGAAAAGATCCCAATCCAGAACCGGTACCACCTGCTATAGAGTGTAACATCATAAAACCCTACTCAGATTAGCTTCGTTGCTTGTACATCGTCTTGCTGCACTCACCTCGAGCGAGTCACTACCATCGGCTTCTCGATCAAGCATTTCCATGATTTCTTCATGTACGGATTCACCCGTTTGATATCCATCTCCCCAGTTGTTTGCGGCACCCGAACCATTCTTTCCAACAAAAAAGTTCTCTGGATTGTAAATATTTCTGTATGGACCGGTTTGAATACCATTGAGGACCTAAATTACCACAGATTAACACCCTAAAATTCCAAACCTATAGCACTCAATACCCAGAATCACATACACGAGGTTCCAGATCGATCAAGATAGCTCGAGGGATATATCGTGTGTCGTCCGACTGGTAGAAAAAGACATCCTTTCTATCCCCTCCCTCCGTCGCAAACTCCTCAAGATTACCATCTTGACTAATGCCATGTTCTTGACATAGCTGCTGCCAGAATTGACTGCCAACTGCCCAATATCATTATTAGAATTTTTTCCATTTTCGTATAACCAAACGAGGGGTTTACTGACTGCTGTTGCCGCACTGGCCGGCCTGGACCGTGATTATTTCTCTAGAAACAGAACTTCATTAGCAGCCATAACGGATAGAAGATGGAAGAATTAGTTACCTTGGCATGACTGCAGCATCAAATGCAAAATATTGTTGTGATGCACAATATCATACAAATAGAATTTTACAATCTCCTATATCTTATTGACGTTCTAGAAATTGTCTATTGTCGACGCGTGAAATAAGGTTTGGCGCTAGTTATCGCGACGGCTCTTTGAAAATGATTGGATTGGACAGGGGTTTCGTAGATGAACTTTTGACAATTTTAATATCAACCGTATACCAAAAACCATTTACGTCGCCGACAAAGCTCAAATTTAATACCTAGCTTAAGCTTACAAACTTTACCAACACATTGCATAATAATTACAAGCTTTCGCCATTGTCGGATACATACGATCGAGTACAAGATGCCCGGTTTTGAGTATTCCTCAAGTCCTCCTTCAACACCAAACAGAAGCACCAATAGTAGATACAGTTTTGGAACTTCAAATAATCCATCGACTACACCAGCTGGAGCTCCTCCTTCATCTGCTGGATCTTACACTCCTGCTGGACCAGCGCCATCATCATTATTTGAAAGCACGATGCGAAGCCCAACCCCAAATAAATCGGCCTTTGGATACTCAGAGTACTCAGAGCAATCAGACTTCGACCAGTCTCAATTTCAGTCTCAATTAGATTTCGGGAATTCCATGCTTCAGAGCCCACAATTTTCCTCTCCTCTCTTCACGCGACCAACGTCAAAACCGCAAAGACCGGTTTTTGGCAGCAAATCTCAAAAGTCGCAAAGAAACTTACGATCGCCATCGGGTAGTGAGGAGGAAGAAGAGGAGGAAGATGATGAGAATACTGGGCTCGAGACAAAGACTCGCAAGCGCTACGCAGATTCATATAATGATGATCAGGATATGGGAAGTGAAGATGGCAGCTACGAGGACGAAGACATGGACGATTATCGATCCGAGTCGCGAGGAACAAAGTCAATGAATCGCAATATATTCAATCAGCACAGTAATTCAGTCCGCTTCGCCAGTACATCTGGAGATATGCGACAGGGCAAGGGAAATGATATGATAGACTTTCAAAAGTCTTTGGCGCAATCGCAGGGGAAAAAAGTACCAGCTTCGGATTTTGCTGGTATCGCGAAAACTTTATCCGAAAGCCAGGGAATTCCCGCTGTGGACGAAGAAGACGATCTAATATTAAAGACAGAGGCAATAATTACAAAACTTTACGAACAAGGTGTAGGAACGACGGATAATGAGGAAAAGCTTCAACGCGCATTGGCAGTTATACCTAGTGAGTTAACGGCGCTTTGGCAGGAGTATAGCGAACGAAGCGCAGCCTACGATGAGCAAGAATATTCTTCAATCATTGGCCCAGGCCCAACAGCCTCAGAATTTGCAAAGGCTAACTTCTTGGCTCATATTGCATTGCAAATTCATCACTCTAAACCGGTGGAAAAAGGATTTGGAACTGTAGTCAAACCTCTTCCCCAAATTCTGCTAGATTGGCTAGAAATGGAACACGATCCATTTCCACGTCAACTTCAAGATATTCAAGCCGCCAGACCAAGTCCTGCTTCCCATTACTTATTCTGGACCACCCTGCTTAACAACGTTGTTCGTGGAAGACTTATAGCTGTCATAAATAGCCTCAAAGGTGCCGGTTGGAGATATTCATGGTCTGATGAAGACGATAGAAATTCTCAAGGCGTAGCAGATGGCGGCTTTACCGGGGTGGCTTTACAGAATGTTGAAAAAGTCATGGATGATGCAACGACTGTCCTCTCTCTATGCCCTGCAGTAAATGGAGATTGGAATATTTACGGAAGCGACTGGAAACTCTTTCGACTTCGAATATCACAGGCTACGGAAGACCTAAAACAATTCGCAGAAGGGGGCACTCGCGAATCACAAGGGTTTGGCAACCGAGATGGAGATTATAGTAACCTTGCAAAGAGAGCCGCGAGTAGGGTACCCTGGAATATTTACCAGAATTTACTCACACTTTACAGTTTGGTTATGGGAGAGTCTATTCCTATTATTGAAAATTCGCAGGATTGGTGTGAAGCTACTATCGGATTGCTTGTATGGCATGATGAGGAGAGAGAGGACAGGCGTTTAGCTCCTGGGCGATCAATAAATAGTCTCCGCGCTTCTGCTATAAATTACGAGTCGGAAAATGGGCTTCGCAAACTTCGACGAGCTTTTGAGGTTGTAGCTGCTAGCAATACGGATTTCCATGTCAATAGCAACGATATGGTTGAGGTGGGATTAGCGTGCCTCTTTCAAGGCGACACTGAATCTCTCATCTGCATCTTACGGGCTTGGTCCGGACCTGTGTCTTCAGCTTTAGCCGAAGTTGCATCATTAGCTGGATGGCTTCCTCGCACAGAACCTCAAAGATTACTCGCAGCGGGTGAACTCGATCAAGAAGATCTTGACCTCATCAATTTTGGCGCAGCGGCAGTACAAGACGGTGTTAAAGATCTTACTCTCATCACATATGCAAGGTCATTGCAGGAGGTGCCAGAGTTGTCTGCTGTGATTGGACACACCGAAGTCATAAAGGAGGGTTGGGAACTGGCCATCGCTGTACTGGGTAGACTTGACTCGGAAAAACGATCTGAAGAAATGGTGGAGGAAATTATGAGAACCGTCAAGCTTGATAGTGCTGGGATTGTTGATAAACTTTGGCGATTACTCAATGATCTTGGCATGAGTTCTCAAGCCCAGGCCATTGCAATGGTATGTATTTTATGATCTTACAACATTCTCCTATGGACTAGCTAACACCATGTAGTCATATGCTGACTCACTTGCCCGAGACAATATTTCACCTGGTGAAGCCTTATGGTATTATGCTTTAGCTCATAATTCTGCCAAGGTCAAGGATGTCCTTGATACTCTTATTCAATTATGTCTAGTCTACTCGACGGCGTATCCTCCAGAATCCGAACTCGATGACCACCTACAACGCCTAATTTCGTCACCAAAGAACGCGCTAAATGAAATGTCTAGCATGGATCTCGAAGCAGCAGAACTTGTTCACACTTCATTGAGCGGCTACGCAACACTGCGCAGATTTTACAACCTCAGAGATCAAGAAGTTATGTTATCACCAGGTTCTAAACCATCAATGGGTGCAATCGCTAGAAGATCAGAAGCGGCTAACGCTCTACTGGCATTGATAATCAGTGCTGATGACAATATTCGCGGTGGCATCTACGACGAAGAACGTGGGGCCGTCATTCCCGTCCATTACATCCTTGCACTCCTAGGTGAAGCCATGCCCTTCGTCAACCAACCAGACACCGTCCTCTCCACCACCCAAATCGACATTCTCCTCCGCACAATCGAGGATATCCAAGGTATCGGACCCCGCATCTACTCCGTCTGTAATGGTTTTCTCGAAACCGTCATCAAAAACACCTCCGGTCTTAAAGGTTCTACTCCCATGGATTTACTAAGCCAATCTAGCTCCGGTGCTAGTGGAAGTTTCTCCATGGTCGGTAGTTCGATGATGGCTTCCCAGTTCCATAAATCGGTTACGGCGAGTGGATTGTTGAACAAGGGGGATATTAAAAGGGGATGGGATTGGAGGAGGGGGATTAAGGCGGGGATGACGGATGCGGATATTTTGAGGGTTTTGAGGTTGGGGTTGGCGAAGGATTTGGCGAGGGCTTGGTTGGAGGAGGCGGATGATTTGCTGTGAGGAGGATGAGGTGGATCGAAATGGGAATATTAGAGAAAATGATGGATGGATGGGTGGATGGGTGGGTGGATGGACAGCATGTAAGATCATTGTGCAAGCCATCAAGCAGTAAGCATGGAGAGATCCCGGGATAGCGATGGCGATGGCGATGGCGCGGAGGCGTTTTTAATAATGTAGATGGGAATACGAATAGCGAGGTCGTTAGTTGGGTCATGCAATGCAATACAATGCAATACAATGCTTGGTCTATGCATGAATATCTAGTATCATGCATGTATCTAAATAGCATAGCATAGCATGGTATAGCACAGCATAGCATAGCATAGCATAGGTACCGTCACTTCTCCATGGGCATTGGAGGAGTTACGGTACCGCCTAGGGATATGTGTAATTTTTTTTTTTTTTTGAGGAGAGGAGAGGAGAGGAGAGGAGAGGATGAGGTAGAGGATGAGGATGAGGTAGAGGTAGTGGATGAGGTAGTGGATGAGGAATAAAATGTTTTGATACCCTGGGTTTTAGTTGTGAAGGGTTTTTTGGGATGGGATGGGATGTGAATGATTTTATTTGGTGTTTTGTTCTGTTCTTTTCTGTTCTTTTTGTGTTTGTGTTTGTGTTTGTGTTTGTGTTTGTAGTTATGGTTGTAGTTGTAGTTGTGGTTGTAGTTGTGTTTGTAGTTGTGTTTGTGTTGGTGATGGTGATGGTGATGGTGATGGTGATGGTGATGGTGATGGTGATGGTGTTAGTGTCGTTTTCGTGTTATTAGTAGTCGTGTTGGGTTTTGAGTACCTAGGTACCTAGGTAGCTGGAGGTATCAGGTACTTCGTAGATAGGTACATAAATAAAAGAGTACCTAGAGAAAATAACCGAAAAGACGAATATCTTTTAATTATTAATAAGGGGGTAATTTTTAAGGAGAGCCGGGGTTTGCATGTGCAGTTGGGGATTTATATTTATATTTATATTTATATTTATATTTATATTTATATTTATATTTATATTTAT
>NGKI01000011.1:1400057-1465742 GCA_002162615.1 Myriosclerotinia duriaeana | reverse complement strand
CACATGGTCAATCCAGACGTTGGTTGAGGCTTGCACCCCAATAGCATCGCCGTTTCCAGCAATCACTTTTTGACTGATGATATTTCGTACAATCACATTTTTGGATTTGTTAATGAAAAGACCGACTCCGACAAGTGCTTGAGATGACGGAAATTAGATTTGTTTAGAACATTAAATTTGATTGGAAGAGGAGAAAAGGGGGTTATACTAGCTCCCTTCTTTCCAATAATCGTCTTGTTAGATCCAACTCGAACTTTCACAGAGCCGGTAATGGTACCAGAAACAACGATGACTCTTGCAACAGCATCATTAGTCACAGCAGTTGTGAACTGAGCAAGTGTGGAAACGGTGGTTGTTGCGCCTCCTTTTCCTCCAGTGGTTCTGGGCATGTATTAGAAGTTTTTTATAGTAAATCTCGTGCAGATCACTCACCCCCCATTTTGAGTTGCATAACCGGTTGAAGCAACATCGGTGATGGTAGCTCTCTTAGCAATATGTGCACGCTCGACAATATCTTCACCTTCTGTTGGTGTTGGCATAGCAGAGGCGAGTTGCGCAAGAAGCGCGAGGCCCGTGGAGAAGATCGACAGCTTCATCTTGGAAATTCAGACTCGAAATATTGCGTTCGAAAGATCTGCTCGAGAGGATTGTAGCTGTACCAACTTCTGTGTTGCTTTGAGTTGGAAGAAGGTAAATCTTGTAGAATCTCCTCTATTCTTTATATACTTCCAGTTGCTCATGCAGCCCCCATACAGTTAAACAAAACTCGAGTCCATTCAACATCATACGACTGCAAGACTGTCAATCTTCAAAAACCTCATTGCAAGCAAAACGAATCAAATATCCTCATCATTGACGGCTGAAGAAACCACTAGATTCCACGAATGATGTTTCGAGCCTTTAACATGCAGTAACGAACTCCCCGAGAGAGTTTCAGCGAAACGAGGTAGGTTTGTACATGCCAAGACAGCCAAGCAACATTGATGAAGCTTATTTTATATCAAGGTTGGTGGATAATAGATCTAGGAGATTTTCCGTCCATACAACAGGTGGGTGGGTATACTGATGAATCTGGGGACCCCGCAATACCAAGGATCCATGTGCGGCACTTAAAATTTACCCCTCCAGACATTTTCAGACTAGGAAGATTGTGATATTGTTACATGTTCTGTGAAAAAGTTGCACTATCACATTGATATGATCAAGTTCCAAAATGGTGTCTTCGAACATTGGCTATAGGTGGAAAATTGAGTTCCGCGAATGGAATCATCAGCGGTGTATATTTGCTTTCCGCGGGTTTGAGATAGATTAAATTCGAGGAAATTAGCCTTCACGAATCACGAATAATCTTTGGGGACATGTTGTATGCACAACAACTTCATCGAGGTTCAAAGTCTCACGAGTCACGCACGACCCAAAGCTTATGGAGAAAGGCTTTTACCTGCCTGTAAGAACCGATTATCTTGCAGCAACCATAATATTTGCCGAATGAAAACAAGTTGTTTGGTGGAAGGGGTAAAATGTCGAAACAATTCTTGGCGCAGATAAACGATACATTACCTGCCAAATCCATGATATGATCTTCAATTACCGATGGATCGTAAATTAGCTGCACCGAATATCATTCCATCTCGCCACCCAAAAACAAACCCCCTGAGCTTGTTGGACCATTGTATCTATTGACCTCATTTACTAAAGAAATTCGTAATCTTTTGACTTCCCTTTTCCTGACCCGAAGGTTTCTTTGGACTTCCGTAATTGTTGCTCGTAGCACTTCTAGTTTTCCTTGTTGACGATACAGGCGGAGAATCTTTTCGTGGACTCGTAGTAGACACGCGTATTGATTTTTTGGGTGGTTCTTCGATATCAACATCAACATTGTCAAGTTCGCGTTTTATTCCTTGTTTGTCCTCTGTTTTGGGCACAGGTAAAGGTGCATTATCTTCAGAGCCATTGTGATCAATAGTTTTACGATCATCTGTATCTGTAGGTTCTTTCTTGATTGGTGTATGTTTAGTATCTTCCTCTTTGATTTTTCGAGTTGTATCTGCAGTTGATGTCTTGGATGTTGCTTTTGCATCATCCTTCCCCCCTTTCGCAAAGAAATTGGCAATATTGGACTTATTCTCAGTGCTTGCCACTGGGACAATGAAATTAGGAGAATCATTGCCCACTTTTCCTACTTCTTTGCTTACTGGATAGATCTCCAACTCGCCCTCATATGGTTTCAAGAGAGATTGAAGTTCTTTCGACCATGATGATCTTTTCGGATTGAGCCAAGTACGAAGATCTTCCGAACCATTGTCGAGAATGACTGGCATTCTATCATGTAGGAAGTTCAACTGCTTATTCGAACTCGTTGTGATGATGGTGTAAGTGTAGAGTTTCTCATCAGAACCTTCATATTGAACGACATCCCACAACCCCGCCATGCACATTAGTTGTCCATCCTTCCTCTTGATATAATGAGGTACCTTCTCTTTGCCTTTCTTTAGCCACTCATAAAATCCTTCTGCAATAACAATGCATCTCTTCTTCTGTTTCATCGTATTCCACATTCCTCTATTCTCAATCAGAGAATCATCACGGCAATTGATGGTTTTCATCATCGATCCATAATCCGGATTGCGCTTCGTCCAAAATGGTATTAAACCCCACTTCATACTCTGTAGCTTATAATGAACTACCTCATCTGTATGCTCTTCCTGCTCGATCGCTTCCGGTTCGGTAGCTTCAGGCTCGGTGGCGAATCGCTCTTCACTCCCATGCTCAAGACCAGCATTCTTATGTTGTCTCGATCCTGCACCCCAATCGGGTACATTGGCCCGATATACAATTCCATGATATCCAGGAGCAAAATTGTAACTCTGACGTGGTGAGCCAGCGCCTTCATCATCTGGAGCTTCTCCGACTGGCATATTCTCATTTTCGAGGTATTGACGAACCTCTGAAGGTCGCTTTATCATATTAGTAGAAATTTGGCAACCAGGTAATCTTGTGGCTTACCAAATGCAAAGCGTATCGTCCGCACATCTTGATATTTTACATTGTCGCATTGAGGTTGAATTGAAGGTCGCGTTTGTACTCTTACATAAGAATGCAAAGGCGGCCGCGTTCGCTTCAATGACGTCACAGCTAGATTTTAATTCAAAATAAATAAACTTTAGTGTAAGAATTTATATAGAGAAATATAGGGGAATTAATCTACTATATTTAATTTACGAGTATCAAGTTCACCTGGGCAATTGAAGATAATCATTTCAAACATACTATACCTAGGTAGCCGTTGAAATTCTTTTCCTTACCGTTACAAGCTGTAAAAACACGATTGAACGAAGTAACACTGTTTAAGGTATTTATGCAATATTCTTTTCTCTCATGAAGTGTATACAAATAGGAGTGAGAGGGGGACACATTTCATTGAACAACTACTAACTCCTTCCGAGGTCTACACTTGAAGCTTCTTCTCCAAGGTCATTCCACATATATGCTTTCCCAACTGATCGCCCAAGGCCACTTCTTTATATCTCCTCAATTTGCTTTCTCCTCTAGCGTTTCCGATAACGAGCGACGGTGTAGCGTATCTTGCCTAATTATCCGAATCTTGTTAAATATTCAATCTATACAAACGGAAAGTGAAAAGCTTACTGTCTATAGACATAGTAGCAGAGGTGTGTGCTGAAGCATATTTGGGACAAAAGTATGGCATTTGTATCTGATTCATCAAAGTTGATGAATTTTTGTAACACAAGTGTGAGAAGAAGGAGAGGCGAAATGATATATGGCAGGGACTGCTCAATTTTAATGAATTTGGATGCAAAGTTGAATTCTCTGTCATTTTATTAGGTTCGATATACGTCTGGGTATTCAATTCTCAAGTGGATCGAAGACAAGGACTTACGGCATCTTGATAGAATGTATGAATGGAATGCTTTGTTTGTTTGTTTGTCTGTCTGTCTGTTTGTTTGTTTGTTTGAGAAGATGACGATACTTGCAGAGAAGCAATATATACATATAGCTCAGTTCTGCTTGGATGACAGGCTAGACAGATGGGCTATGCTCGGCGAATCTTTACGATTGTTTCGCTCGGGACCCAAGTCACCAACCGTTGGAGAAAAATCTTCATAAATGGGGCCAAAAAACGGCAGTCTAAATTACTGTTGCGAACTTCCTAGTTTGAAATAAATCCACTCAATGCTGCTTGCAGCACATAGAATGCAGGACCACGAGGGCAAATGCCGTATAAACTCGAGCTTAAGAATATAAGCTTTGTGGGGTCTGAATTTTCTCGCTTGAGCTAGGATCTACCGGTACCTAGGTAACCTTAACTCAACTAGATCGGATCAGCAGTGGATCAATTGACATAGCGGCCCGGGGATGACAATTTTTGCCCGGAAACCCGTTCTTGTAAACGGGAGGAAATTTTTGCCGACAGGGTCGTAGACTTAAGCTGAGTGTCTCGAGTTGACACCGTCTACATAATCATACTGGATGCAACTAAGCCAGATCCTACTAGTTATTTCTCCTCAGGCCCCCTTCATTGGTATAATTGGGCCAAGAACTTTGCTCAAAGCATCGATAAAGATAGTTACGCTTTGGACGGAAAACACTGCATATTCAAGAGGTACTCTCTTTTCAAAATTATATATTAAATCAATTGATCATTATTCTGATTTGAGATTCAAATAGAGTCCTTTGAAATATCGAATTTTAGTATTTAATCTGGATTTCCTATACTCGCTTTATATTTAGTGATACAATATAGTACTGAAGGGAAAAAGATTTTATCGTTTTGTCCGTCCAGGGCGTGACAGTCACCTGTGTTCCTGTGAAGTAGGCAGTGGCCGAAGTTGATCGGTGTGATCTAATAAAGCTCAGTTAACATTTCGGTCCGAGTCGCCTGCACACGCGCATGAGTGGGGACATGAGTATGAATTAAAAGGGGCTACTTCCATAGATTAGCTAGCTAGGCGGGGTATAAAAGAGATGATCTCTTGTATTACACTTCTAGATCAATTCCACTCATTCCTCACTTGTTAAACTCGCCTTCTTCTGGGATATACCTTTTTTAGAAAGTCATCAACAAGAACTCATACTGAGCAGTTTTTGAACCCTGGATCTTACGGGGCCGAAGCTCATTTTACAAAATTTTCATTTTCTTTCACCTGGAAATACAGGGATTAACTGTTAGGAGTAATATGCAATGAATCAACTTAGTACTAGAAATAGACCAAGACTTTTTATTACTTTTTCTAAGCAGGGGATCGATCTAAAGGGTATTTAAGTATAAAGTGGGCTGCAGCTTTGATACGCTGTTGTTTCGCTGTTTAGCCGCACAATCTCATGGAGCAGTGCAGAGTTTTCCCAAGGATATTGCTAGATTCCTTTAGTAGTTTGGCTTGTACAGCTTCTTTTTTAGCTTTTACACATCGGAGCGCAACCAAAACTCCGGAAGTCCGTTGTTCAATCGTAACATTAAGAGAGAATCTTAGGTGTTTAGTGTGAGTTCTTGTTGGTGAATATATACAGGTATTGGAATAATGCTGGAATCCACACGTGTAAATAGGGAACTACAGTCCTTGCAGGAAATCTTTCCTCCTATATCATAGCTCTCTCAGGGTGAATCGGAACCTAATAGACGTATCATCTTCATTCTGTTGTTGTATGACTGTAATTGCCAGATTATTTGGTTGAATGTCTGATAAAGGTTGTAGTTCATAAGAATATCGGTAACGGCTCGTGGTAAGGAGCGGAGGGCGCATCCATATAGGCGGACGTTGATATAAACCCCCATGCAAGAAGAAGCTTACATCTCCAAAGGGTGGATGTGGGGCGACCGGAAGAATCGTCCGTAAACAATGGTTAAGTGAGGAGCAAAGCTACCAGAGTTTTGGAAGCAAAGCTCGCATTTCAACGGATAAGTTCTTTCCCCGGCTCTTTGTACATATAATGCAGACATTAATTAAAAACTCTAAAGATTCAAATCCAAAATAGAAGAATTAGCATCAGTGACTTTAGTCTACCCAGAGACACAGCTCAAATCGCCTGAATACAGACTGGAATGGACTTATAACAGCTCGGAAAAAACCCTCCCGAACATCATGCTTGAAAATCCTAACAGTACAAGCGAAATCTCAGTAGAGGAAGCTATGAGTGAGGCAGTATGATTTTAGTATCCCACAATATAAAGGATGCATCTTCTAGTGCTAAGCTATTCTTGATTCACACCGTAACTTCATTGGAATGTTTAGCATTGACCAAAAGGTGCTTCTTGGTTTAGGCATTGGGTACCAAACAGTTGGTATCGAAATAGATTGTAGGGGTTGAAAAGATCCATTTTTTCGCAGTGAGAATATCCAACACAAAAGGACCGAGAAAAAGCCAACATATTGATTAGTTACAAAGCCTGCTCACTTGAAAGCGTGGCTGTTATTTTGTACAAATACCGGCAGCTCGTCCACGATATTGTCATTTCATCAAAGCTCTCTTCACTACACTACTATTACAACTAGAACATTCTCGCCAGCGCAATTACGCTTTCGCACTCTTCTCCATATCTAACGAAACATGCGTGTCACAACACCAATCCTCCTCGCAATGAGTTGCATGACATCAGTCTACTCGCTCGCAATTGACGGTCCTTCAACCATCAATGGGCAACCGATGCCAGACAGATGGATCAGATATGATTTGACACCTGTCAACACAACAACTACTGACGTTTCTCTCACTGCTCGCACAAACGTCCAGGTTTGTGAGCGGATCCTGTCAGCAACTAATGTTCGTACAACCTCATCTTTCCTTCAATCACTTTCAGGGCACCCAATAGGCCGGACTGCACAGTCCGATCTTTGTAAGGCGTTCTAAAGAGTCTTCAAGATTTGCTTGAGCACTGTCCACGGCGCTATGGACGCTCAATTTTTCATGGCTAAAGCGATACTAATTCTCGTAAAGCAATGCCTCGGCATCGTCAACATTGTTGTCATTCTCTCCAAGACTATTGGATCCGCAATTAAGTCTATCTCAGACGCAGGCAGCTGCGGCAAGTCTTATGGTTCATGTAAGTCATTATCTGCCATAGAATCTGTTCTTTCCCAACGAGTAGGAGCTGTGAAGATATCTCGAAAGTCGCAATCCTAATTATCTGGTGGAAAAAAACCTCGGACTTGAAAAGTAACGATATTCTAACTTGAATCCAGTGGACGGTGTTTCATGGGTGTATTATGCGACTGGTAGCAACTGCGACACAACTGCAGAAGCCGCTACTATCCAGGGAGCTATCAAACAACACTTAACAACCATCGATAAGAATTCCCTGTGTTCCACAGAATGTCTCGACCTTACCCACTCAGGTACTTGGAGTGGCTTTCTCCTTATTGGGCCAACAAGCAGATTTGATAGCACCATGTACTGTGGGCCAAGTCTCTCTTTTGGATCATGCACATCCGGAGGAAAAAATGACATATGAACCTACCGTTAATATCGTCTTGGGATGGAGCTTGATGGAATTGCGGTGGGCGACCGTCTTATAGGTATAGGAATAGGAGGTGCTTTTTCTAAAGAAACACTTTCAGTCAATTTGAGTAGATAGTAGAGCAGCAGTAGTGATTCAACGTTGTGATAATACCAGAACATAATTGTTTAAAAGTCAGTGAAAATAAAGCTTCCAGGTTCCAAGGTTCATTCTATAAATTCCAAGGTTACATATGAAGTTACTTTGATTGTGTCGGAACACGTGCTTCTACCCCACACTGTAGCCGTAGCAACACCTGACAATATAGACCCTTCCCCATTCGTACGAACGGAAAAAGGGGACATCGAATACAATAGTCTTACCATACTATCTGTGGAACTTATTGACCACTTAATTGAAGTCCGAGAATGAGATAAGTTTTGCAAAATTACGTGATCAAAACTGCGTGATCAAAATCACGTTCAAGCACGTGATATCTCTCTATCTGAGGAGGCTGACCCTTCCAACCACCCGCAGGGTTAGCCTTCACGTCCAATCAGAGATCCAGTTTGAAAATAACTAGACTCGTAGAGGCCAGTGATAGGCCATGCTTATTCCCGCTATCTGTACCAGGGCTCGAGCAGGGCTAGCTCTTCCTTGAGCAATGAATAGGTACCTAGGTAGTACTATATAAAGGATATAGTACGTACTATTTGTTGATATTCACCATCCCCATGTGATTCCAACAGTTAATAATAATAAAAACAGCTCATTCTACCATAGTTCCTATAGCTTTGGTTCTTTACACGCCTCCTTCACACAACACACCATTCTTTGCTCTCTTCACGATGCCTCCGAAGAAACCCAAGAGCCGGATATCAAGTGCCTCTGGAGTCAGAATCCGCGATAAAGGACCAAACGCGACATCTGTCATAGGCAGCGGGAAACCCGTACCCAGTAAGTTCTTATTTAATTTGACTTGCTTGCGTTGCTGATATGATCTCATCGCCAGATACCTCAAAAAAACTGGTCACTAGTACCGTTTCGAATAATGTAATCAGGGGCGCATCAAATACTTCCACCGCGTTTGCGTCTAAGAAGCGTAAGGCTGCATCCGAAAATATAGAAGAATCCGAGGCCCCCGAAGGTTCTACAACCAATCTCGCACTCCCTGTGCCTGAGCGCTATCCTTCAAAACGATTAAAGACGAGCCGGACATATGATGTCGCTCAAAAAGGAGCTGCTTCATCGAAGAAAGGCAAAAAGGCCGGGCCTAAGGCTTCGCAGCCTCCAGCTCCTTCCACTTCGCTTCCTATCATCAACAAAGTTCCCACCTAAAGTCTTACAATCATGGTTTTTGGTAGTGGAGATTACGGTGAGCTTGGTCTTGGTCGCAAGAAGACAGAAGCTACCCGTCCTTTCGTCAATCCGTTTCTCGATCCCAATGATACCTCCAAATTTCATGTCGTTCAGCTCGACTGCGGTGGTATGCATACGATTGCTTTGACGGATAATAACGAGATCATCACCTGGGGTGTTAACGATAACGCCGCTCTCGGGAGGAACACTAAGTGGGAAGGCGGGCTCCAGGATATAGACGCAGGCTCTGATGATGAATCTGGGGAGTTGAATCCTTTTGAGTGTACTCCTACCGAAATTCCAGGACACTGTTTCCCCCCAAATACTGAGTTTGCCCAAGTCGCTGCTGGTGATAGCTGCAGTTTCGCACTTACAAATACTGGTCTTGTTTATGGATGGGGCGCATTCGTCGTAAGTTTTATTCGCTTTCAGCTATATTACCCCCTTCGCAATTTTCCCTAATAAAATTGTAATAGGATAACGAAGGCAATAAACATTTTGGCTATGATGCCAATGAGAAACTCACCGAGGTACAAGCAACGCCGATTCTCATCCAGGGCCTCAAAGACATCATTCAAATCGCTTGTGGCGCCAACCACGCTATTGCCCTCGACAAGTACGGGAACGTATGGGCCTGGGGTGCCGGCGAACAGAACCAACTTGGCCGCCGCCTCTTCGGACGCCGCTACATGGAATGCTTCAAACCTCACCGCGTTGAAGTTTGTCGAAATAAAGCCAAGTATATTGCATCCGGCCTGTATCATTCCTTTGTTGTTGACCAGAAGGACAACGTTTGGGCATGGGGCCTAAATAGCTACGGCGAAGCTGGTTATGCCAAGGGTGCTGGTAGCGACTCGGCTATTCTCCCGTACCCAATGAAGATCCCTGGGCTCTGTAACAAGGGCGTTATAGTTTTAGATGGCGGTGCGCATCACTCTGCTGCAGTCACGACGGATGGCCAATTCCTTGTTTGGGGTCGACTCGATGGTGGACAGCTCGGTATCAAATTCAATAGTGAACAGCTCGAAGATGCTACGCTTATCCGCCGTGATGAATACAACCGTCCGCGTATCTGTCTCCGCCCTACCGCCGTACCAAACATTGGAGACGCCACTTACGTTGGCTGTGGTACTGATCATACTATCTTCATCAACAAGGAGGGTAAGGCGTACAGTGCTGGGTTTGGAACGATGGGTCAGCTTGGTCTTGGCTCTTCTGACGATGCGGATGTTGCCGAGCAAATTAATGGAAAGCAGGTTTCGGGGAAGATGTTGACTTGGGCTGATGCTGGCGGACAATTTAGCGTAATCGCTGCACCTGCTAACATTAGTAATAGGCCTTGATTGTTGCAGTTTAGCAAGTTCATCTGACTCTTGCATACCATTGATCCGGAGGAACTTCAAAATAGAGAAATTATATGCTAGAAAAATCAATCTTGGCTTATATTAGATATTTATCGTAGAGATATTCAATTGGATTAGAAAGAACTGCATACAACTAGTAAATCTTGAGTATTACTGATTGTTGGTATGTATCGAGTATTACAAACGATTCGTCAAAATTGAAAACCTTCGTTGCCACCATTAACATACTATTCATTTAGCTTTCTACTACCGAAGCTCAATCATCTGAAGGTCTCCCCCACCAAAGTTGAACTCGGAGTTCACGAAGATTGTATCTGGCAACTCTTCAAGAAATCCAGCTGGTCCAACGAGGACATAGTGATCATCTACCTTTCGAATTAAGGAAGGATAATCAGTTCCTGCAAGAAAGGCTATAACATCCCCCTCCAACGCTTCAGAAGGAACTAGGCCAAAATCATCGGTCACAGTCCGAGCAACCTTCAAACCATTGGCATGTGCAGTCAATCTCTCTCTGTCATCATGCAGGGACATGTTCGCTTTCCAGTCTCTGAAGATGCTTATATCCACTATTTCCCAAAGAAAGTGTAGAACTTCTGGGAATGGATACCTGAGACTTGCTATAATTTCAGTATCCTTTTCGTCCTTTCTTCTTAGTAAGTCCACAACTTTCAATACAAAATCTAGATTTGCTCTACCAAAAGAGGACTCGGAGCCGTCACACCCGTAAATATAGCTTAACTCGAATAGCCACTCGATTCCTATGTGTATCTTATCCAGAAGCTCGGAGCTAAAGATCGTTTCAGCACGCCATTCTCGAGTGTCACTTCTCTCAAAATTCGGGAGAAGCATGGACTGTAAAATCCGAACCACCCGCAGAACCTCCGCGGAGTCCCAGACATGAGCTTCAATGTTTTTACCGCACAACGCACTTGCAAGTTTTAACAACGGGTGCCGGTGATTCGGATTATCTAAAATAGGCATACCGGGACCTCGACTTTCGTGTCTCAACATCCCTAAAACTGAAGAGGCAAATTGCCCCCAGGATGTCATATCCTCAGTGAGTGCATCGCTTGTATCTTCGAGGCATGTGATTAAGAGCGCGGGAAGGAACAAACTTTGTTCGCGTATTGAAGTTTCATCCGTCCATCCTCTAAATATCCTCAAAATTTCAACATTCTTCGTGGGTGAGGGACATAGGTAGGAAATCGCATATCTCCCTCCGTTTCTAGAGCAACCGGGAAAGTTTGGAACCCAAGATGGGAGGGTAGGAGCATCTGGATGTGCATTCACATAGCCCGCAAAGCTCAAAAGCTCCAAATGCGAAATTCCAAGGAGGCCAAGAGATCGTGGCCAAAGGCGCACAGAACTGAGCCGCTTCTTGAAAAAGTCAATATAAACAACCTCGACAGATTTGTTAAAGCTATAATCGGGGGTGATATCCAAGCCTGAGAGTCCAAGTAGGGCATAGATGTGATCCTTTGGGTTTGATGCTAGCAAAGAGCTACCCGCGACGTCTATCGCTCGCAAGGGTATAGACCGTACCTCAGATTCAGCCCGTGAGTTCGATTAAAATCTACCGAGTTTCGGGTACCATGAATCTTCCGTAAAGGGCTAAAGGTAGAATGATCTGTGATTATGTGCCATAAGAACGCGTCAATTTCCTCTGGTCTGGTCTGCTGTTTCACTGCCTCTGTCCATTTTGCCACAAACATGAGGGTGGAAAATTCTATTTCTCGAGATGTATGAAAAAAAACTGCCCTGTTAGAAAGGACACATTCTTGAAAGATCCAAGCACGCTTCCAGTAGGGAAGTTTACGAAACTCCTTCAGCGCTTCTTCAGCCCTGTTGCCATTTGGAAACCGGACGCTCTGGGCCCACAGAGCAAATTCTGGGTTATATTCTGGCTTTTTATACTCAGGGTCTGTTCCAAACAATGCTAGCTCATCGAGCATCCATTCTGTCTTCACCTCTTGATCTTTAATAGCCGGATCAAATCCACTTTCCGCTGCGCGAAGAGCGATCAGGTTAAGAATATCAATGGCAGTTGAAATCATCGATGATGCTCCCGATAGCAGCGAGCAGAGGGTGCGCTCGGCAGTTGAATAAATTTTTGTCATTAAAGGAATTTGATGGTTTTTCTCATATACATCATTTTGATTGATGCAGATTGCATCTGCCCACAGCAGAAGCGGCCTGGTATCTCCATGCTGGGCTGCTGCTTTCCAATGCATTGGTGCATATGTCAGGGCATCTGCAAGGCTGGTGGTGACCCTAATTATTGAACTGTTGACTTCAATCTCGACGGTGATTGTTTCGTCACCCCATACATAGGATAATGCACAAAATTCAGGGGGCTCAAGGAGTGAGGCGGTAGTCATTTTGCAGATGATGCTTGGAGAAGTGGAAGTGATCTCAAGCAGCCTGATCTCTTGTCGCGAAGTGTTAAGGTCGCTATAGATAGAATTGGCATCCATTTTGGAAGGGTTCGAAGGGGGGAAATCACAAGGTAAACTGAACACAATATTATAAACGAGCTGTGTTGAAAGCAAAATATCTTCCTGCTTTTGCTACTTGATGGAAGAGTGCTTAATGATATATTATTGCTAGGTTCAAAACACTTCGAGTGATATGAAACACCGTGACACGTCCGCAGCCAGCGCATAACAGTTCACTTGATTTAGAAGAACATAGTCAAGGTATGTTGGGATCATGAGCTTCTTTCGAGCCCAATCAAATTTTCATAGCCTCATATACGAACTGCTAATCTTGCCACGCGACAATTACCTCCACGAATTTCTGTTATGTGTGGTCAAAATCGTCTGTAGAGCTACCTTTTCCTTTGGGCTTGAATACGTTAGCATGTATGCATTATGCAATGCAATCCATCATACTGCACTGCTGACTGATACCTAATTAGGATATAGATTTGCATCAACAGTCCAGCATCTAAGACACCGGATTATCACTCAGCGAGATCTGACGAGTCTACTACCCCCCTTGAACAAGTTTAAATATTGGGCTTGGAGTACACCAAAAAACTTAACCTTTGTTCAGAGGGGGGGGGATAGTAGACAAGAGGTCAGACAAATAATCATATCAAAACCCCAGACAACTCCCAGGCTCAAAAATAACAATCTTCTGAAAATGAACCATCCTAGTAGAGCAGTTACAAAGCGAAGCTCTTCACTCACTCCCTAGTTCTTCCATCGCAATCACCAGAACTCAATATACTGTAATCCAATAAACCATCCATAGTCACTTCTAGACAGAATCCTTCAGCGCCAAATTCAACATATCGAATCGCATGCATGCTTCATTTCGTTATCAACTATGTACTTTATGTCATTAGCAGCTTATGGAAGGATTTCCAGTGCACATTCTGATATCAAAATCTCTACGAGTACAGTTAAGTGAGTAACCTAAACGGTCCGCTGGCTCTCGGCAACCTTCTCCTCGTCTATTTTCCTATACCAATTAATCGCTCTGAAACATCTTCACTTACTAGATATATCATCGATACATCGTCGATACATTAGCTGCAAGTCTCATAACATACTATTCGATTCATGCATATCGAGTCTGTTTGTATCAGAACACCGAGAAGACCAGCAAACAAGATCAAGCAGCCATACTTTTTATTCCATCGGTAAATATTAGGTATTAGATAAGAGAGTATGGTACAACTTTACAAGCGAGTTAAAATGTTGAAGATTGTAGGTACTTTTCGGCTATGTATATCTACATACCTCTCTCTGTACAGGGGGAATATGGCGAATTTCAAAATCTTAGAAATCATGCCAACTTCTATAATACCATACCATGCCATTCATATCATCTCCTCTAAACACACTCGACTCGCCCGAACCCAAGCTCAGCCAAACAAAAAAAAAATAGCAACAAGGCCTCATCAAGCCTCTAAATCCACACCACTCTTCTTCCCACTCACAACCCTCTCCACTCTATCCCTCCCTCCCTTCCCCACCTCCCCCTCCAGCTCACTTCCCTCTTCCGCACCATAAGCGACTCTCGGATCATCAATTTCTTCTCCCACTTCCATCCAAGTATCGCTCGTAGCAGGGATTGGAGAGAATTTACACAGAACCCAATACATGCCCCCGGCCACAATAAATCCACAGAAGAAGTTTAATTTATAGATGTATGTTGCGCCTGCTGGAACATCTTTTCCGATTGCTCCTACGAAGCCTACAATGTTGATGAGTATACCGGCGATATAGGCGGCGTAACCTCTCCAAGAAATACCCAGGGTGTAATAATACGGGGAGGTTTTCTTGGCGGAATAGAGGTTTCGGACTTGGAGGTAGCCGCGACGGACGACGTAGTAGTCTGCAACCATGACACCCGCGATAGAGGATAGGAAGACGGAATAGGCTGAGAGATAGGTGGTGAAGCTGTTGGAGCTAGAGAGCAGGTTCCAGGGGCACATGACGAGGCCGACGAGCGCGCAAATGTAGCCACCGCGTCGGATGTTGATGTAGCGTGGAAGAAGAGCGGTCATATCTGTTCCGGCAGATACGGAATTGGCTGCGATGTTCGTGCCTAGTTGAGCGAGAGCAAATGCAGTTGCAATAAAGAATACACCCGCACGGTTTCCAGATCCACCCTCTTCGAGGAATGATTGGAGAAGATCCAGGGGATTCCAGATTGGGTCGTTCTTTTTGAAGATGACGGTTGAAGAAGAGGAAACAATGATGCCAATGAAGGATGTGACTGCGAAACCAACAGGGATGGTAATAAGTTGCGACCAGAAAGCATCCCTGGGTTTTCTTGCAAAACGTGCAAAATCGGGACTGTTCACAATAAGTGTCGCAAAATTAGCGATGGAGGACATAATTCCAGAGACCATAGCCCATGCCATTGTACTTCCGTGACTTGTGTTTCCCTGTTTCACGATTGGGCCAATGCCCTTTGCGCGAACGATGGCCCAGATGAAGAATGCAATACCTGCAGTTGGTACTACAAAAGCTTTAACGGTAAACAGATGGCGAATCTTATGGACCGGAAACCAAATAGCTGGAAGCGAGCAGAACCAAAAAAGGAAGAATGATACGAAAGCCACAGTATTCGTTCCAGAATCAGGAATTCCATTGTGAATCCTGGTGTTCCCCCATGATGGCCAGATTGCAGCTATCATCAACTGAACGCATTCTCCTCCAATCCAGGCCTGCACTCCGTACCAGATACAGGCCATGGCTGCACGGTTGAAAACAGGCCATAGAGCACCCCAGATACCAAAAGAAGATCGGGCGATAACTGGGAAGGAAAGATGATAAGTGGCACCAATTCTTGCAGTCAAGACAACGAAGCAGGCGGCGATGGAATATCCAATCCATACACAAAGCCATGATTGCCACCACGATAAACCACTGGGAAGAACGATCATGCTTGAAGATATCATCCAAGTATTCTAAATAAAACAACGTTAATATCACTTCTGGGAGAGAGAAGATGACCGGATGCATGCTCACAATATTGAAAGAATCCGAGACCCAGAATCCTACAAAATTCCAAGCTCCCCATTGTCTACGTTCTGGTTCGACTATAAATTAATAGATTAGCATCGAGTTATCGTAAGAACTGAACAAAGACAACTCACCAGGTTTCAAATCATGATTGTTTAACATGAGCTGAGCATTTGTCAATCCCGGCTCACTCTCTACGGCCAGTTTATCGGCCCAGTAGGCAATTTTTGTATTTTTGGCTTTCTCCATGATGAAACCGAGAAACCAGTTCCCCGGTTCGTCCGAAGAATGAAACGTAAAATCTCTGAAATAGATATTTGAAGGAGAAAAAGAGGAGGAGGAAGAGGAACGTCTAAGAAAAGGACAAGTTGTCGAAGAATGTAGAGGTCGGGATGTAGTACCAGTTGCGCTTTCTTGGCTATTTGGCGGACCGATAATAGAAATCAACGGCGTATTTTCGTCATCCGGTCCAGTACCGGTAGTGTTACTGGTTTCTTCGCCTCCATATTTGAAGGCGGGCATTACCTCTATTATATAGATTGTTGGACAGACAAGGACCCCTGGACGCCGTCTATGATTAACTTTTCTAACTCAAGATCTTCTAAATTATTTTTCTCTCTCTGCACAGTGCAGTTGCATGAAAAGATTCTCGAATCCCTACAGAATGTAAGAAAGTGGTATGAACACAGCAGGTTAGATCTCTTCTATTACTTGGTTAAGTATATTAGTTTGATGTCCCAGTTAAGCGGTTCAAGATCCCACGATAGAACTGGCCTATGGCATTCGAAAAGTCTATTCCCAACCATATCCTCTACGCTGTAGGATCCAGGATCATGATCTCATATCATCTCATATCATCAACCACTTTGCCCCAGATAATCCATTATTTTCGTGAAAGCTGATGGCTCCTGAGCCCCTCCTAAGTCAGGCGGGGCGGATAAACTAATTTTTGGCGTATGCATTACTGTTAGCGAGACCTATCAACAGCAACATCGTTATCTGACAGCGTCGAGTGGATTCATTGAGAGTCAAGACTAAGATAATAAGTACCTACCTAGTAGGTAGTGTCTGATACAGAGATAAGTGATACAGGTAATAATACAGATAAGGCTGCATCTTACTCGATGTGATCGAGCAATGAATTGAAAAATCGCGGGGGAAGAGACACGAGGGAGACGGAGATGCAAAGAATTGTATGCAGGTCTTGAAAGGTCTTTACTCTTGAAAGAGAATCGGTGTCTCCGAAGGTAAAGTGACCCCCAACTTCAAGAATGTGATCTTACCCGTCGACATATCTGAAAACAAATAAACAAGTTATAATATCTTAGGATAGGATCTCGCCGTTGCCCCGAAGAATTTTGGGATTGATCTCGGATCCATCACGTGCAACGAAAAGTGTTTGATAATAATTTTCACCGCTTTCTGGCAGAATAACTCAAAATACAGTTATCGCACGTGAGTTATCGTGGGCCGGTTCGGCTATTTTGTCACAACAACCATCCCGTCCCGACGGTCCCGTCTATCATGCTACACTTCTCTTGTCCCATTACCGTCCTAGACGGCTCATGGTCACAAAGTACCTATATAGCCCAAATATACTTTCAATATCTTCTTCGTACTCCCATTCCTCCTTATTTCTTATTCCTTCCCCAACATACTTCAACCCTATTCCTAAACCAAATCCACTCATTTTTACCAAAAAATCGCTGCACTACGACCTCGAATCATCAAAACATATCACAAGCTTAAGCATCGTGCAAGCATCTCGTATAAATCTACATCGTGACTTTCCCTTTTAGGCAAAGAAACGGGTCAACAAACGTGACCTTAGATGTTCCCCCTGAAGAAGTCGTGCCGCTGTTGGATTACATCTTATGAAGGGACTGGTCACGTGGAATAGGTATGAGATTTCTGGGTGATTTCAGTGAGACGTGTGGGAGCCCAAGATCGAGACTGTGCAGTTCTAACTTTTGGACGGGTTTGAATGTTACGGATGATGAGTCCAGCTGGTACTTTAAGTAGGGTAGTGCCAAATCTGGATTCTTGTATCTTCTTGTGGAGGATTCGAATGTTTATGGTGATATCGATTTTGATGCTTTTCCGATGAGAGGAAGGCAATTCGAGAGTTCGAATATAGCAATAGTATGCTAGTAACATTGAAATCAGAAAGCTTCAAAGTTCTCAAAACAGTGTATCGCTTCCAATGTTCGCAATTTCTCTTGACGTATTCTTTCTTCCTTCTTTCCCAGAAAGTTTACTGAACACATTAGTTCAAAGTCCAGATTGAATATGAGGATTCTTATGTCTATGGTATCCTTTGATGTTGGTATCTAACGTTCATTCTGGGTCGTTTTCACAGCAACCGCAAAACTTCCAATTTAAATCTTCACGCAAACCAATGTACATGTCATGTCGGCGGAACTAAGAAGAGATGATACTCAGAGAATCGTTGCACTCTATCAATGTTTTGGATGTTCTTTCCATATCAGATATCAATGTTTCTCCCAAAAATATCGTGTCCTTTGGAACTTATAGAAAGCCAAAATATCCAGAGCGCCTGGAGTCAGAGGCGGCCTGTTAGCTGTGACTTGAGTGGGAAGAGGAGGCTTTCAAGAGGAAGCCTAAGCCAACTAAAAACACAGTAAAAATGGAGCTCATCCAGGTAAACGCAACTGATTTCAACTCAACCTAGACAAACTGAAGTTCGTTATCAAAACGATGCCTTGATCGTTAATAGGGTCTTGTTGAAGGGGTTGAGCACTCAGTGGAATCATGTTTAGTCTATCGGGTTCCCTATGATACATATTCCTACATATGTGCATCGGTCTAGTAATCGTTTGCATGGTTCCGTATTCCATTTAGTGATTTTGCTGGAAATGACATATATACTAGGCTGTTGAGCTTAGTACAACTTTATGACAGATTTACACTAGGATAAGATCTTGCTCTAGCAGCCAATACATTTTCATGCTGGAGTTGACGATACGCTTGTTGTTTTTGCATTTATACCCTCGAAACGAGGTTGGTCTTACTATTTTTGTAGACAGGAAGCCTGCTTTGGGGTGGATGAATGTGAGCATCGGGAATCATTCTTACGGAATTCAAATTTTTTACTGGTGTGGATGTATCATTGACTTTCTGGTGAAAAAAAAAGAGTTAATTTACATATACCCTCAGTCATTGAATGCTCTATCTAACCCACATCTTCTTCTCTGCCTTCACCCAAGTTGCGGAACCCTGACAAACCTTGAGAAAGCTTAATCTCTCATCTCACTCAAATATGCAGATTTGGATTGGAAAGTAAAGGCCAATTTATTTCATTCCTGCCCTTCTACACACTATACTTCCTATGTACAACCAATTGAATATATACAGATTCATTTCACTATGCACAGAACCTCAACCAAGCTATTTACATCCCATCAATCAACCCCCAGTATTACGATCGCCTAAGACAAGCAGCAACAAGTGCTTGATCAGTCCAAGACGATCCACTTCCCGTAGGTGTCTCCGTTAAAACTGTCACATCAATGTAAGTACATGTCCATACCCCAAAGCTTCTCACAGAATTGCTGGATGGGATACGTTGAACTTACCATAAGTCGTAGCGAAGCTTCCAGCCGCCCATCCAATATAACCCAAATATACATCCGAATTCGCACTATTAAATCATGCTGTCAGAAAACTTCTCCTCTTTAATCTTCCTTCTCCTCTCCTCTCTTTCCCTTCCTCCTATCAATATCAAAAAGAAAACACAGAACATACTTCAAGTAAGCAAACTGCTGACACAAATACGTCTCACAACTCGCCGTATTCCCACCACCCGTCTCACTCAAGATAGCTTGTCTCCCATTTGTCCGTAGCCAAGTTGCTAAAGGTGCAAATGCCGAATCAATGTTATTTGTAACGCATTCGGCATTGGTTCCTGAGTTATCCGAGTCGAGGTATTTGTGCACGTCGAAGATTAGGTTTGTGGTGGTGCCGTCGGGATTGGTGATTTTGGAGAGGGCGGCGGCGGAACCGTCAGATATGAAGGCCCCGGCGGATGCGTACTAAATTGTAAATGAGGGTTAGTGGGTTGGCTTTGGTTGAGGAGCTAAGAGTGTGAAGGAGAAAGGTAATAGGTTTGGGATGTGTTTGAAAGAAGAGAGCTTGGCAACAAGGCTATTGAGTTGAAAGGGAGATATTCATGGAGAAACTATACTTACATCGCTACCAGGAAGGAGGAGCATAGTAGATCTTGCTCCCGCTTGACGAATAGCGGTAACCACTGCTTGTACTGTGGCTGCCCAGGTAGTTATGTTTGGTATATCTGAGAGGTTATGTTAGTCAAGACTCACGCCATCTCTCATTTCCTCCTCATTTCAAAATCAAACAACAAACACCACTTCACGCCACCCCAATCAAAATGCCACCCCAATCAAAATGAAAGAAAGAGGAAATACACACCATGCGGTTCATTCATCAACCCAAAAATAATCTTCGTATTCCCCTTATACTTCGTCGCCAACTGACTCCACAAACTCGCAAACTGCTCATTGGTCGGCCCACCCTGTCCAATAATCGCTCCATTCCATCTAGCATAATTATGAATATCGATGATGCAACTAGCACCCGTCGCAAGGCATCCTTGAACGAGTAAATCATAGTTGGCGAGGTTGCTGCTGTGGAGCGTTCCTCCGAGAACGTTGTTGACGAGGTATTGCCAACCGACGGGGAGTCGAAATATATTGTGTCCGTCTGCGCTGACAAAATGTTTCATTTGGCCTAGGCCGTCGGGGCCGTTGTTTATGCTTGTTACGGCCTGGATGAGGGGAGGATTTAGTAAGTTATATGGGTGATATGGAAAGGTAAGGGATGCTTACGGGGTAGACACTTTTGGTAACGCATGTACCATCCGTGGTGCATCCAAAATCAAACCCTGCAATGTTCGTCCCAACTTGAACGCATCAGCACGAAATCTCAGGTCGAGACCTTCTCTCCAGAAGAAGAGTTGCACTTACTATATTTTGTCTTCCCAGAGGAACTTGGAGTTGCAGATGCACTCGTTGTACGTGTAGTCGTCGTTAAGGTCGCTATATGTGCTCATGATTAGTATTTCCCATTTACCCATTCCTTTTTATGAGAGTGAAGATAGACTTACCTGTTCCCGGTAGACATTGTGAGTAATATGTATTACTATATGTACACACATAACCATCAACACAAGATGTCGCGCCAGTCCATCCTGTACCTCCGCATTGTGCATAAGCAGATCCTTGCGCGGCGGCAGTGGATATCAGTGGGAGAATTGTGTATAAGGGTGTTGAGAACTTCATGTTTGAGAAATTTGAAGTATCAAGGAGAGAAAAGGGAAAGGATGGTTAGGATGTGGTAGATATCAGCAGAACAAAGCCAGAAAGGCCTCAACTTATGAAGACGCCAAAATAGCTAGTGGA
This sequence comes from Myriosclerotinia duriaeana, assembly GCA_002162615.1. NCBI lineage: Eukaryota > Fungi > Ascomycota > Leotiomycetes > Helotiales > Sclerotiniaceae > Myriosclerotinia > Myriosclerotinia duriaeana. Next base: position 1,444,648 of record NGKI01000011.1, on the reverse strand, counting down.
GAATACATACTACAAGAAAACAAGATTAAACAATCCACATGCTCTCCACGAACTAACAACATCAAATCCACTATCCACTATCCATTATCCATACTCACAACTTCATGATAACAACCAGACATACCTCACACCGCATCCCATCCCGTCCCATCCCATCCCGTCCCATCCCATCCAAACCCACACGGACCGAAGAAGCCGCAAAGAAGATCTACGCTGCTTAGATTAAAACATACATGTAAGATCTCTCAGCCATAATTCCTCCGCCATCGACTAACTTGCCATCTCGTGATAGCTTGGCGGAAGAATGGTACGGGGATCCGAGGAGGCGGGATTGCGGGAACATGTGAGATGGAGATGGGTTGTGGATCTATGCTATGTATGATGTATGTTAGGTTAGTGCTTATTTTCTCGAATAATGGGGATTGGGAACTGGGTTATTGAGATGGAGATAAGATAATGGGGCAAGTTTGTGTTTGTTTTAATAAGTGTGAAAGTGTGTGTTTTCATCATCAAAAAGGTGCGATATGTAGTATCGACCTATTGAAGAGGTTCGCGGTATCTTATGTTTCCGCATCGAGTCAATACCGTTTTATACCGTACCAATACCACCCACACGCCCACAGACCCCTACAACTCAAGACTCGGAAATTTATATACATATATACACATCCAAACGAACATGCTTTATCTACTAACTACCTACCGGTATATCTATCTATCAAATCATTGCACCAATATACATACCATAACTAAGAAACATCGCACCACTAAACCGACCCCACCCCACTCCCCATCCATCACCACCGGGACCCCGCCATCTCATCCATCTCATCCATGTATGTAGGTATACAGTATGCGTATGCGCCATGCTCGGATAAAATCAGGGGTAAATGTGATAAATACAAATACTTACATCTCTCCACATACAGTATATACCTAGTCTACCTAGTCTACCTAGTCTACCTAGTCTACCTAGTCTACCTAGTCTACCTATTCTACCTATTCTACCTATTCTACCTACTCAGTATATATAAAAACCCCAGAATTCGGCTAACAACCCAGGTATTCTCCAGCATCCCGGAAACAACACATGCATGTACAGTAGTATATTAATTAATTTAATCTCCGTATTGCTTTCCGGTGATAATTTTCCGATGTAGGTATGAATTCCAATTTCCAACACGTTACCACATCTAAACCCCAGGAATTTCTCCGATATACGGTATTACAAATTACACGCTGCCCTGGTATTTTTATTTTATTTTATTTTTTTCATCTGGAAGTACTAACTAGGTAGGTGTAGAGGTTCGAGGTCAGTGTGTTTAATAGGTCCGGATTGTAGTCTGTAGTTCAACAATAAAAAAGTTATTAATTATTGAGCTTATTTTGAATATTACAGTTGTTTGAATGTTTGAATGTTTTTAACGCTTTTAATTGATTGGATATTTTGATTAGAATAAATGGTTTGAATAAATAGAACGGTATAGAATGATTAAATGGTTGAATATTTTGATTGAAAAAGATATTTCAAATAGATTGAATAATTAAAAAGTTGTGTATTATCAGATTGTAGTCTGGACTATTGGGACCACTGTAGAGGCTATTGAGATTCCACCAGATGCAAGCCAATTTTCGGGGGGTGCTGATCATTCATTCATTCATTCATCCGATATGTCAATTGCATTGAGTTTAATTTGTGGGATTAAAATCTGCATGTTGACACTTTCAGAAATGCTTTGGGGGAGAATTTTCATGTGCATGTCAGAAGCCAGAGGGAAATACAGTCTTCACACGGCACTTCACAGGGACTAAATGTCGAAAAGTTCCGCGCATCAAAAAATTGTTTTTCATATATACAGTTGAAGAGAAGCAGGAAGTTATATACAAAGTTTGAGGAAAACGAGAGTATAACGATCGGATACGCAGTTAAAAACTTCTTGTTTCCATGTAGTGCGTTTAATGAATGTATACAGCAGAGACCACACTCTCCCCCTCTATTTTCATCTCCATCTCCACTCGAGCTTAAAAGCTGGGGTTAGCATTGGTGAGTAACTGCGCAAAGTAGGCTTGGAACCAAGTACCAGCCTCAGGGGCAGGTTGGAGCGCATCTGCGAGGCCACAATGGTAGTCGTATCGAGCTGCACTGGTGTCGGAAGTACCCTGGATGGTGAGGTTAGTAATTGAGAAGATATCATGGAGTGGGAGACTTACATCACATTCTCCTCCTGGTTTGATCCAAACGAATGCATCTGCCAAGGAATCTCCGGTGCTTGTGGTAGGTCGAACACCGAATCCAGTTCCCTTGAGGTTGCACCAATCACCCCAAGCGTTTTGAGCTGTAGGTTGAACTCCATTGCGACCTTTTCTATGGTTAGCATCATCCCAGAAAACCAGAGAATCCTTTACTTACTGGTATCAATGATGAAGTGAGCTGGGAAACCCTGTTGCGTCAAAAGTGGAGCTAAAGAATTGATATATAACTTCTCGTTACAGTTGGAATCGCCGGAGGTGTAGGATGGGCAAGAGCTACTGGTCCACGCATTGTAGTTTGCAACATTGGTGGCTAGACCTCTAACTTGAGATGGGCTTCCTGCTGCTTTGTAGACTTTCGCAAAAAGTGCAGCAGCTGGAGTGATATTGGCAGACCATCCCAACCAGCCACCATGTCCTGCATCCAAGTACATAGAGACATTTGGTAGGTTTAGTTTTGAAATGGCATATTCGGTGCATTCTAGATAGGCTGCTTCTGCATTGGAACATTTCGAAACAGAAAGATTGGTAACCAGATTGGCCAACGAGTCCGGTTCTATTGAATTGTCAATCACCATTCTAAGTATGTTTGAGATGCAAAGTGTTACTTACCGATAACCAGAATAACGCTAACGTCAGAGTAAGTCTTGAGAATAGCAACGATTGAGTCGATATAAGCTTTGTAGTTTGCCACACCACCGTTTGCAATGCTGTACTCTCCATTCGAAGCAGCAGCTGAACAATCTCTGTCAGGCAAATCGTAGACCACAAAAGTACCCGCAACAGGTGGGCTTGCCCCTGCCTTGTTTAAGGCTCGAATATTGGCAAGGTAGGTGCCCATCAATGGAACTTTAGCTGCGGTGTCACTGAGCTTATTAGCTTCCATGTCCATCATCTAATTGAAGAGATTTGACTTACAGCCAAACAAAGGTCGGAACCTTTGCTACCGCAGCAGCTTTAGTAGCCATAGCTCCCGTGAGCGAAGGAATAGCGCTCGTGGAAATCTCAGAAGCATAATATGGGTTTGCATAAAGTGCTTTTCCTGAAAAAGGATTGCCCGCAACTGCTGCTGTTGTAGTCGCGCTACCACTTGTGGTTGGGCTACCACCTGTGGAGGAAACCCTCGTAGTAGATGTAATAATTGTTGTAGGAGCTGAAGATGGTGCACTTGCAGAGCCTGGTAGGCATTGCGAATAATAAGTATTACTATAGGTGCATGTATATCCCGAAACACAAGTTGTTGCGCCACTCCAGCCTTGACCGCCGCCTGAATCATAAGTTAATACCAGATCGATTTCAATTGGAGCTCAATAGCTTACATTGTGCATAAGCTGCGCCCTGAGCATACACAGTAGGCGCTACAGCAGCGGCAGCGAGAAGGATATTTCTGAAACCCATTCTGACAGATAAATTAAAGAAGTAGAGATTGTGTGTGGTGAGTTGAAAGTTGAGAAGGGTCAAGGGAACCTTTATATCAGTCAAATTGTGACATGACCGGTGACCCTAGGTATGTTCATTTGGGTGAACTGACAGATACCTAACTTCGAGTGATCATCTATACCGGAATCGCCCCTCAACCTCAACAACGGAAGTCCGGCGCCGGGTTGCCAGTAAAGTATGAATAGCCTGAGTAGATGAAAGACAATTGCCCGCATTGATCGTGAAGAACATTGCTATGCTGAGACCTTGGCAGGGACTCATGAGATACCATTGGATAGAATAAATGAAACAAGATGAACTTCTACTCTCACGTTGAATTAGAGTAGTACCAAGGACCCAATCAAGTCAATGGACGGAATATCATCCAAACCGAAATTAAATTAAATTTACAGGTACCTAAGAAGCTAAGGAGCAACGGCCCGTTAGAAAATTCCCTTGCATCATGTGCTATCATGGACCGCCACTTGCCTTTCCAAGGTTCTGTCAGCTTGACGGAAATGGTATTTTGTGGGGTTGAAGTTATTGCAGTGCACAATAATGGGTACTAAGAGCGTGATCTTTGTAGACTCGGAAGGTTCCCAACAATTGCCGGATAGGAGGGAGAATAACCGGCATTAGCTCAATGCCAGCTAGTTCGACTAAAACAAAACGGAAAGAAGGGTCTAGACGCAGCGTGGGACTTAAAAATTTCAAGCCACTCGACAAGTTATACCAACATGAAAATGTGGAGAGAATCTGGGGAAGGAGATAAAGATTGTGGAGAAAGGCGTTTGTTTCGTTTGCGAGTTTAGCCTATTTTCCGTGAAGGAGGTTAACCTTACTATTGTCCGCAACTACTATCTAGATCATCTGCCTCAACCTCATCAATGTAAAATTGTTCACCCGTCCGCTCCGCCTACAAACAAAACAATATAAATCTTGTCCAGAAATTGATACAATGGTTTTAGCTGAGCAGTATGCACGGAGCAGAATTTCCTACTTCGGTCCGACGGCTATGGACTCGATAGAGTGGACCCAGTCAACCTTGGTGTTTCAATACACCACCTGGGCAAGACTTGTCACTTCCCCCGCCTCTAAAGGTTAAACGGTGGGTACGTTCGTAGAATTTGTTGGTCCATATAGCAGTGGAGCACGGAGTAGATACGATATTTAACCTTTGTTTAGGGGGGAGAGTAGTTATCGGTTGATAGTGGCGCCACAGATCTTGAGTGAGACGATGTTAGGTTTTTGGATAAGCTACTACCCCCTCCTTCCCCCCGTGAACAAAGGTTAAATTTTAGAATTCAACATGCAGAAACCGAGTTAGAAGATAAATTGAGAAATGCTTTCTTCTATATTTAGGACATCAATAGCATCGAATTAACCCTCTAGCCACTCTTCGAGGTATGGATGCTTCAGAGGATCGGTAATAGCTACTCTCATCAACAGTGCCTACTTACCCAAGATCATCTTCCTCAAGAGAGCGCTGGAAAATCTGAACGAATGGTGTTCAGCAGACCTAAACTTTCGCTTTCAACCAATAGGTATGCTTAAGTAAGACGATCAATTAAATATAGCAAACATAACCAACTGCATAAACGGTGACAGCTGGGATGACACAAGAATAAGGTACGTATATATATATATATTTATATCTAATCGGCTTCTATGTTCTACCGACTGCTTTATAGGTAGAATGATGATATTTGCATATGTGCTAAACCTGGAAAGAGGGGAGGACGAGGAAGAGAAAGAGGAGTATTTATGCTTCTATCCGAAGGGTGCCAGATCTACCTCTTCTACCTCAATGCATATACCATCTAAGCGACTTTTCCAAGACCATTTTTCCTTTAAAAGAGCCAGCCAGCAGATTCTCTCTAACCAGACTCCATGCCAATGTTCCTTGCTGTACAATCCAATTTAAAGCCCTTCTTTTGCCAGCATATCCGCAATATCCAAATAGAAAGCAATAGCGTTGAACTTCCTCACATTCCCCGTTAACTCCCACATCACCCATCTTAACCTATTCGTCCAATTAATCAAATCCAAATGACTGACCTCAACCAACGTCCCCTTATAAGTGCCCCATCGACTACTTTCCACACTCACCAGCCCATCGTTCGGGCCCTCCACTTTCTGCACAATCCTATGGCTCCTGCGAAACGCACTCCACAGATTCGGATCACAGGTTGCTCCATAACTGAAATACCGCACGCGTTCATCATCCGGCGTGTTCGGATTGAATTCCTCGCTCATATATTTCCGCGTCAACTGCGTGAATGCCCCCGTACTGATACCCACTTCATTCAATTTCTTCATCAGTCCCGGTATCACCCCATGCCACCAACTCTCATCAAAACAATAATCCGCAAAGGCGCTCCCTCGATGCGGCGTCGCAATCGTTGTCAGACTCAGCACTTCCACATTTTGCGGCTGCAATCTCGATATCATGAAGCGGGCATCTAGACCCCCCATACTATGCGCAATGATATTAACGCTCTTGCCGTTAGCTTTCGCAGCAATATCTTGACCCAATACCGCGGCCCGCTCTTCGATACTGCCAGAGGCGGGTACGGAGGCAATTATAACTTCGATTCCTTTGGCGCGGAGAGCGTTAGTTATGCCGCGCCAGTATTGTACAGCGGGGAGGAGATGGCCTGCGATGCGGAACTCGTCGAAGCCGAAAAGTCCATGGGCAAGGACGATTGGATTTTTAGGTGTAGCTAATTCGATTAGTTATGCGATCTATACCGGTAGATGAGGAGGGAAAATACCATAACAATCTCTAATCGTAGCAAAATCATCCTCAATTGCCCTTCCAATATCACTAACCTTCGGATCCGCATTGCTCATATCCTTTTCCTTCTCATGTTGTCGGACATTGGAAGTATGTAGCCGTGCTGCATGAATGAATGAGGTATGTGCCTCCGGAGAACTCGTTTGCGAGGCATGTATAGCTGATTTATGTATTTGTATTTGTGAAGATTTGGTAGAATATTTACGGGGGCGTGAGGTATCGAAGGAGAGCATTATAGGTCGTCTTGCTCGTGGCGCATTGTAGGATAGCCATCTTATCGACGCTACACGAGCGACCTGAATTGTCATATTTGAGTATTAAACATTGAGTTTGGCTAAAAATGATTGCCATGTTGAGAGAGTTGAGTTGGAAGGAGCTTGATAAATTTCGCGGGGCACGATTTGTTGGTTGTAGACCTATCTAGTAGTGACGTAGATGGAAACATGTGATTGGCTTCGAAGAGCGGAACGGACCTTTGCTAAAAATAAGTCATCGACGCTCCATAGGTACCAGCTATTATTGCAAGCAATCTCTAGCTTCCAGGTTTACAATTGTCGAAATCAGCTGGAACAATCGAAACCTCTCAATTGTCAAAGCCTTATAGCAATTATTGTTCTCATATAGTACTTTAATAAGTATATATCATGCAACATCATATCAGGACTCAATATCAATATAACACCAATAGAGGACTGTGTAGAACCCAGAGGTACTCATGCTGCCAGAAAGTATGAAGAAAATTGGACATTCACAAGCCACAGTTCCATACAGAGGATATCTTTGAATCGCAAGCTAGTCTATACACAGGTTATCATCAACTTCCTCTCCCCATAGCCGTGACTTCGATATAACTTTCATCACGGCGCAATACCGATAGGCCCCATCACCCAGCCCCTTCCCTGAAATCTCATGATCAGGTACTCTATTTTGGTCCCTCGACACGTTCAGGAACAACAGGCTTAACATCGAAGACTGCCTTCAATAGATCCGAAACAACTTGACTCTCCCCCTTCTTGCCTGCCTCCTTGATCTCCTTCAACTTGATCTCGGCATCCTTATTGGCATCCTCTTCTGCTTTCTTGTTGCCGCTTGTGTGCTATATCAAATATATTAGCACTTCCGCTCGTTCCCAGCTTGAGTGCCCCCATTATTCTAGTTATAACATACCTCTGCCTCGAATTTCTTGAACTCTTCTTCCTTTTCCTTTCTATACGCATCGATTTCCTTCTTTGCCTCGTCTCTTGCTTCCTTTACCCGTTTTGTGCGGTCTGCTTCCCATCAGTCCCATTCCCATTCTTCTGGCGCTGTATCTTTGTAGCTCTTTACTCACATTCTCTAGCTGTAGATTAAGAGTATTAGCATATGATTCAATTGTACCAGAAATCCAGGATCCCAACCCACCTTTCTGAACAATCTTCTGCGCATCTCTCTCTGCCTAACCTCCAAATCAGTATCTCCAACCCAACTCCCATCATACTCAGAATCCAAACATACATCAAGCAAAGTCTGAATACCCGCCGAATTCTGTGCCGACTGTTACCAGACACTGTCAGCAATACTCCCAATAATCCGACCTTCATGCCATCCAATACACATATATCCCCCAAACAAACCACCGGACTTCACATACCATCTTGAAAGCCGACTCTGCTCTGCACAAACAATAGGATAAATTCGATGTATCTTCTCTTGCAATTGTCAATCGTGTGCGAGAATCGTTATCAAAGCAGCGCAAGAGTAAAGTGGAGAGTTAACAAGTTAACGTTGGATTGATTTGGAGTGGTTCAAGCTTAAGATACCTAGGTAGTAGCTCCAACATCAGCGACAAGCTCTCCTGGTGCACCTGGTACTGTGAATACCCCTGCCCGGTAACTTCCGTCTGCGCTTATCGTATCGATTGTAGCTTTATGTCGTTCTCTATTTCACATTCCATATCGAAGAAGTTTTGAACTACGTTTAGGATTCATCATATGAAGTTATAGAGATAAACAATTCAATGTCTCGCACAGCAAAATTAACACTGTTCGGCACTTCCCTCTTCGCCGCCAGCACAATAGTCTTTGTACATTATGCGCAAACAGCTGAGAAAGCCGTATGTTATCCCCCGCCAAATTTCCCCCCTCTTTTTACTTCTCAATTACTGCACATATGCTAAAACAACGTACAGGCAATGCACGCAGGCGTAATCCGGGACATGGAACAACAGCGCATAAAAAAAGAGCGTCAGTTAGACTTTGAGATACAGCGGGCAATGGAAGAGGAATATAGGAAGGTGCAGAATGTCAGTGATGGAGCTTCGAGGTGACATGCTACTGCGGCTTCCAACAGGTATATAAGTCGTCCGTGGATACTACGAGCATTAGGAGTCATTGAAACATTGAACTCGAGAGAAATGTACACTACGAAACCGGGTATAGGGGCAACTAAAAGCTTATGGGTGGATATGTATGAGTATGGAAAGGAAATCTTGACGATTGTGGGAATGTGCGGAATAGTTGCAAGACTTGGGAATGGGAAGGTATGGCATTAAGATTATATTGCGTGCTGTACAAACGGTTGTAGAAAGGAACCTGTTTACGGATGTGCAGAAAAACCCAGCAACACAGAACACACACAGGGTCAGATCAATTATCTGTTATTATCTTCTTATTTGTGGTCAAAAAGAAATCCTGATATGATACAATGTAGCAGCACCATCCAAATTCATGATGTGTGCCAAATATACCGCTTTTCTGTGCCTCTTCAGCATTAGGTGATGTGAGATGTTTGGCAGAATGTTTCTGCGGATGACCAAGGCAAAAAACTTCTTCATCCTATGCAAATAGTTTGCATTCCCCTTTTAATGGTCACAATCTTTCACTTTCCTTCCCAAACGCCACGATATGCAAATATGTCTCCAGCCAGGAGAATGATAGTCTGCCCCCCACCCAGTCGTAATCAGATCATACAAAATCAGCGCACCGTAATGCCAGATCTCTTGGTGAACATTCTTGTAGCAATGTTCATTGCTGCCAACTCTTGGAAAAGCAATTTGGCGGCGTATGGTATGTGAATTTGTGAGATCTTTGTCTTGTTCTTGCAAGGACGGCACTCGAAGGAACCAGTATTAATTTTACTATAATTAGGTCAGTAAAGCTTTCCCCTTAGATTTCTAAAGCAAACTTACGCGATCGGTGTCATAAGCCCGCAAATGTCACAGATATGAACTCTGAAGGCATCCGAAACCTCAAATAGTCTCTCCTTCAAGAAAGCACTTGCACCGTGCGAAATCATACAATCACGTTCCATCTCTCCGAAACGGAGACCACCATCTCTGGCACGACCTTCGACAGGCTGTCTGGTTAGGATCTGAACGGGACCTCTGGCACGGGCATGGATCTTATCATCGACCATATGGCGCAAACGTTGGTAATATGTGGGGCCAAGGAAGACTTGGGCCATCATCTTACGGCCAGTATGACCATGGTACATGATCTCAAAACCGCGAGAGTGGTAACCATGTGCACGGAGTAGCTTGGAAACTGAATCGACAGTGACCTCGGTAAATGGTGTAGCATCGCCCTCAAGACCACGCAGAGTAGAAACCTTACTCAATTGACACTCGATCAAATGGGCAATTGTCATACGAGATGGAATGGCGTGAGGATTGATGATGAGATCGGGAACAACTCCCTCTCTAGTGAACGGCATATCCTGTTGCATATATGTAATACCTATGGTTCCCTTTTGTCCGTGACGTGAAGCAAATTTGTCACCAATTTGAGGGATCTTCGTAGTTCTCATTCGAACCTTCACAAATCGGAGACCTTCGGCATTGGTGGTAATGAGTACTTGATCAACAAGACCACTCTCGGTGCTTCGAAGGGGTGTTGACGCATCACGCTTAATATGAGCTTTTGTGCGCTGGCCCATCTCCTCGGAATCAGGCGCAATTGGTGCGGTCTTTCCGATAATAATATCGGCACCAGTGACACGAACACCAGGAGCGACAATTCCGTCATCATCGAGTTTGTCATATGTACCCTGCTTAAGTTTAAGAGTATCGGATCTATATGGCTTCTCAAATTGCTCCACAACGTTCATACCAATACGCTTTTCTTGATCGGTGTATGCTCGATAGAACAAACTTCGGAATAATCCACGATCAATACTGCTCTGATTCATGATAACAGAATCTTCTTGGTTGTAACCCGAGTAACACATGATGGCTACAATGGCGTTTTGGCCTGCAGGCAACTCTCTGAATTTTAAGAACTCCATAGAACGTGTCGTAGCGAGAGGTTTTTGAGGATAGTATAAGATGTTGGCCATGGTATCCATGCGAACATCAAAGTTAGTGAGGAAAACCCCCATAGCTTGTTTACCCATAGCAGATTGATAACAGTTACGAGGAGACTTTGTAGCAAGATAATTAGCCTAGAATTAATGAATTCATTCTTGGACTCAAAGCTTACCTGATTATGATCCGGGAAGGGAATGATGCTTGCGCAGATACCGAGAATCATACTTGGATGAATTTCACAATGAGTCCAGATGTGTGCAGTAGGGTTGATAGGTGCTTTGACACGCTTATTCAAATCACCACTCTCATCAGGACGGATCTGATAACCGGCCTGAAGTTGTCGAGAGATGTCCAGATCTTCAGGTGTCATAGTTATCATTACAGTCTCTTCTTCTTCAGCGTCTAGATATTCGACCACACCATCATTAATCAAACCTTGGAATCCATAGTATCCTTGTGCTACTCGTTCATCCGGATCCATGTTCGCTGGTAGTGACTGATCATCTTCCAAACGGCGGATGTGATCTTTGTTCAATACCAAATTGCCTTTATTGGGGCTGTCTGGATCATTGTCAATGACCAATAGAGGTCTGCACACTCGTCCTGCATCAGTGAAAATCTTGAATTCTCTGTCTCGAATTTCTCGAATAAGTGAGACTTCATGGGAGATTAAGTGCGATCTACGAAGATCTTGCACACACTTAACCAAATGAGCAGGATCTCGATGAATACCAACCCAAACACCATTGACGAAAACCTTTGTTGCATTGGGTGCTCGGAGTGGTTCATATTCCTCCAGAACTTCCATATTTCGTTGAATCATGAACTCAACGATTGGGTCACTTGGCGTACCAACTGTAACGTAACACATCAAAGCCAAATTCTTGACCAAACCACAAGCTTGACCTTCGGGTGTCTCTGCCGGGCAAACCAAGCCCCAATGAGTATTGTGCAGTTGTCTAGGCTTAGCAATCTTTCCATCACGTCCAATGGGTGTATTGGTTCGGCGCAAATGAGAAAGTGTTGATGCGAAGGTATATCTGTTCAGTACTTGGGACACACCAGCGGTAGAGCTTGCTGCCTTCTTCTGTTCACCCCAGTTTCCCGTAGCCAAAGAATATTTCAGACCGTTGGTGATCGTTGTCGATTTCACACCTAAGGTCAAATTGAACTCTCTGTTGTTTTCTACGCAACGTTGCAAGTATCTGTAAACGTCTGTCGTCAATCTGCGGAACAAGTTTCTAAAGAGCTTTGCAAGTAAAGGACCAGCTAAATCCAAACGCTTCTTTCCAAAATGATCTCGATCATCAGTCTCCCGACGTCCAAGAGCGCATTGAAGTAGTTTATGAACCATATAGCCCAAGAAGAAGGCCTTTCGAGTCTCGCTACCTTCCTTTTGAGAAATATGAGGTAGTAGCTCCTTCTGCATGATGTCGCGGGCATATTTAATACGCTTATCACGAGTCAAAGTTGTACCATTACCACGCTTTCCAATGAAATCGAGGGCGACTTCCCGATCTTGGATGACAAAAGCTTCCTCGATACATGGCTTCAACATCTCGAGCATTTGCGTGTCGTTGCGATCGTAGCAGATATGATTCAAGATGTCTTCGTCGGATACAACACCAAGTGCACGAAAGACGACAGCTATAGGAATATCTGCCTTGATGTAAGGTAAAGTTGACTTGACAGTTTTACCAAAACCTCCTCGGTTGCTGTCACCCTTATCAAACAGTTTGATTTGCAAAGAAGAGATGAGGCGTGAACCCTTCTCCAGAGCACTTCTAATTTCAGCCAAGTACGATACAGCACTGTTCGCTGGCTTCTTGAAGACTTGAACGATGTTGGCTGCACTGCGCTCTTGTGCGATGAGAACCTTCTCACTTCCGTTGATGATGAAATATCCTCCTTGGTCGTAAGGACATTCGTTCCATGCGTAGAGCTCGTCTTCATCGAGATCCTTCAATATACAGAACTCCGACTTCAACATCATAGGCAGCTTTCCAATATAAACCCGCTCTGGGGGTGGGGCTCCTTTATCAGGATCAGGGTTGCCATCTTCATATTCCCAAACTAATCGCGTAGGATGTTCGCCACCTCTCGCTAGTTCGGCTTCTTGTTCATCATCAAGCTCGTTGAGGGGAACGGGACGTTCTACCGCGACTTGAGTACTCTTTGTCATATCTATGTATAGAGGACTTGAATACGTAAGATTTCGTAAACGGGCTTCTTGCGGTAACATGACTTGTGTGCTGCCATCACCTTCGGTCATAGCAGGTCGAGAAAGCATAATAGTGCCGAACTTGATTTCGTATCGGCGGAGCGCGATAGGATTGGCATCGGAGGATGGTGGATTATTTTGATCAAGAGTGATCTGCGAATTTTCTTCGACGAGCTCTTGCATAGTCGTTTGGACGAACTCATCGAAGGAATCGAGTTGTTGCGAAACTAGACCCTTTGCCTCGAAGAAGGAAGAAATAACCGTCCAGCAGTCCTCCGCCGTAATACCTGCATCCTCCTCTCCATAATCGTCATACTCGTATCCTTCTTCGTATTCAGCCATATTGTATAATGTTATTTGCACTATCTGTATGCGAATGGGTTGGATATTTTGAAGTAGATGAAATGCGGAGTTGAATCTGGCGCAAACGCAAAGTTGAGAGCTGTCGCCTCAGACAAAAGATTGGCGCGTCCCCAGGACCAAAAGGACCCCTCAAGAACAAAGAAACAATGGCATAAAGCTCATACAAAGTTTGCTGGGAATAGACCTGAGACTGATAGGATGGTAATAGTATTGTCAGTATTGAGGCTCAAATCTCAAGATTCGAGGAGAAATTAATGGAGTTACAGAAATGATTCGATGCTGGACAAACTTCAAAAGTTGCCCAGAGCAATGTAAGCAAAAGTATCCATGGCGATTGAGCTTAACTTTTCGAGACTAGTGTGGATAACGGAAGAACTTCTCTCCGATCCGAAGAAAACCCCTTGGTATGTGCTCACACACTTGTCCCCAAAACATCAAAATTGCCCATCCTATTGCCAACAACACAATTGATTGAGCTTTTGTGAAGGGTGAACCAATTCAACTGATGGCTGAGGCTCTGTTACTTGCAGAACCTCAATGTCCTGTTGTGCTTCTGCTTCTGCTTCTGCTTGTGCTTGTGCTTTTGCTTGATATCTTATCTTGCTGGTCCTGAATATCTGAGAGAGGTAATCTTATCATTGTTAGCTCAGAGTCAGGGTTTGTGTTTGATGAAAGGAATATTTTTGGGTGTCAAGTTTACAAAGCTGTCACCAGAAAATATATTTGCATGATTTTTCATATCAAGTCTTTTTGGACCCAATGCTGAACCCAATACTGCACCAAAGGCATCACAATAACTCTTCATCACATTACTTCATTCCCATGCTTATAGGTATCAATATCCTTTCTATGTTAATATTTTTATTTGTCTTTTCATATACATTGATATACATTCAAGATTCTTATAAATCTAAGCTGTTCCTTATTGCTTCAACTCCTTTGCATGCTTTTCATTCACCAAGACATAGCGATAACGAGCCTTTCCATCCTCCATGTCAACAATAGCTTGGTTTGCCTCTGACAATGGTCTTTCCTGAATCAAAGGGTGGATCTTATTTTTGGCAGCAAACTCCAACATCTCACTGATCTCCTTGGGCGTACCTATTGCGCTACCTCCGAGTTTGACTCCCTTTCCAATAAAGGCGAACATGTTCAAAGCTGGGATGACATCCTCTGGGGCTCCAACTTGGATAAATTCCCCCTTTGTTTTCAATAATTGAAGATATCCAGAAATAGGCATCTTGGGGCTGGAGACGGTGCAAATGATCAAGTCAAGAGATCTAGAGTTCTTCTTAGCCCAATCTTGATCTTCGTCGGTAGCAATAAATTTGGTCGCGCCCATCTTCTCTGCGTCGGCCTTTTTCGCGCCCGATCGGGAGATCGCAACAACCTCTTTGCAGCCGAGACCTTTAGCCCAGAGAAGACCAAAGTGGCCCAAACCTCCAATGCCAACGATCCCGACTCGTTTGCTGGGTCCGGCTCCATTATTGACAAGGGGTGACCATGTTGTCACACCTCCACATAACATAGGAGCAGCTTCGGCTAGAGAAAGTTCATCGGGAATCTTGACAACAAAATGCGATGGAGCACGGCAGTAATCCGCGTAACCACCATATGACTTGGAACCATCTGGATACGTTCCGTTATAAGTTCCAACCGTTTTTGTGCAATGATTCTCCATTCCACTTGCACACTCCTCGCAATCTGGCTTCAGACAAGCGCTTGATTGTGCACCAACACCGCATCGATCACCGAGCTTGATGTGCTTGACATTCTTTCCCACCTTAACTGCGGTACCGGCTAATTCATGTCCTACACAGGCTGGATAGTTTGTCGCGCCCTATATGCAAGCCGTCAGTCTCCTTCTCCATCTCCTAGAAATAGAATTACATACCCATCCAGATCTCAGAGTGTGAATATCAGACCCGCAAATACCACAGTAGGCGATTTTGATATCGACATCATCCTCTGTCCACGTTTTGGGTTCAAATTCTTGCCATACCATGTTACCCTTGGCAGACTCCTTATCTAATGCCATCCATCCTTGAAATTTATATGAAGATGCCATTTTTGCTTTCTGTAAGTCGTCTGCTGGATTTAAAGAGTCTTTAAAGTGATTTGTCAGAGAAAGAATTCTATCTGTTGCTACAGAAGCAGGAGTTTTCGTGGGGTTCGACATGTTATAAGTATACACTACGCAATGGTATGATTTGGAATGTATGTTTGCATCCACTTTTCCCCAACTATATTTCGGTCAAAGAAAGTCGACGTAATGGAAATTGTTTTAAATCCGCAAAGGGCACCAATCAAATACGTCTCAAGACGACCTCATGAAGTTGGTCAACAAGCGCCCTATGTTGGAACAGGAGAAAACCCAGTATAACAAAGCGATGATGTCGATGATATTACTAGCGAGTTATGAGTTTGGCAATTTCGAGTTGTTATTCAACGACGACTTCCCGCTCCATATACTAGCGCTTGCTCTATCGAAAATTGGGGTGGAAGAATCTAGATTCAAAATAATATGAAATGCCATAAAATCCAAGTTTTCGATGAAGACTTTTGTGCAGGTTGCTGACCTTTTAGGTTTTTAAGGGATATCAAGGGAAGGGAGGGGAAAGGGGAGGTTTGCCGATGCCGAGGTATTTCCTTTGGCTGAAGATAACCCTGGAGTGGATCTGACATCAACATCCGCCAAATGCTCAACACTTCCCTCATTATTCGAACGACAAATCCATCAAAACTCAGAAAAATGAACAATATCTGCACAAATGGAGCCCAGAAAGTAGGATGCCAATGTCCATCGATCGCAATTGAATGATTTGCTACTGGATTTTTATGCTGAAAATTACCAAGGGAGGAATTTGCTCTAGAAAGTACTCTACTGACCGAAAGAAGCCAGGCAACTTCAAATTTGATTACAAACTTTTTTCTCGGAGAGATTTGCGCGATCTTCTTCGTCAATGCGAGTGAGTTCCAAGGTTTGTTTGGCACTTAATTAAATGTGGGACTTTCCGTCATTGATCCTGCATTACGGAATTTCCCCAGATATGGGAATCTTCCTTATTTTCCTCGATGGATCTGTAGCAAATGTGGAGTTCATATTTTTGAATATATAATTATAGACTTGAAATTGGAGAAGCAATGCGTTTTAGGAAGTGGTTTTCTACTTGAACTAAGCAACTAGGCTGAGCCAAGGTGCTACGCCGCTGCGCTCCCGAGTCTGACATCTGACATTTGGCATTCTACCTTCAGTAACCCTGTTCTTCCTATCTTCTCTTATAAAAAAGGAAATCACTGTGGGTGTGTAGTTAATTGTCACAGATCATTTCAATCTTCCATGGTTACAATGTATTCAGAATGCCTTCCAGATCTGCTGTTGGAGACTGCGAAACTTAAAATCGTCTCTTTATCGTCCGCAAGTTCCAAGCCTCATAAAATCAACCAACAGCTATCTAGTGGCTTCATTTACAGACTACCTCTTGATGTCCGTATTTTGGTATACAAGCAACTAATTACGGATATCAGTCACATCCTTCACATTGTACTGCGCTTTGAAACTTCTAAGGAGCTGTACGGAGAGCCGGGAGAGGAAAAATCTCAAACTTGCATCACTGGACCGGAATTTCATGCTGATTTCACGCATCCTGATCTGTGGAGAGATATCCACAACAAGTGCGGAGATGCTTGGAGAATGGAATTGAGGGAAGATAGGAAGGCAACACATGAATCATGGAGCTTGTTCCCATTGCTATTAAGTTGCAAATATATGTAAGCTGTTATCAATACCAGCTCTCACCAACAAAACAAGCAAGATGCATTGGCTGATAATAGACTTTGGCAATAGAAGTACCGAATTTCTCGATGTTATTTACTCCTCGAGTACTTTCAGTTTAGTTCAAGTCCATTTCTCGGGACAACTTTTGTCACTAGTTCCACAGATACAGCTGAATCTCATTCGCTCTCTCCATATCTCCTACGTCATATTATCTCCCATCTACATTCAAAAGAAATTCTACCTGCTCCCCCATGGCGTTACCGAAGAGCAGCAGAGACAATATTACAGGATTGTGCAGGAGGATGCTAAGGAATGGGAAAATGCTTGCAGCATTCTATCGAACATGACAGGATTGAAACAATTGCATATCACATTTGATGAGTCTATGCACAGGTTTCGGATTTCCGATACAGTCCTTCTGGAGCCTTTGAGGAAGATCGAGTGGATTGATAATTTTGTGGTGGAGTTGCCATGGGCACTGAACAGATCTGTCGAACCTCTCGATGGACAAGTGCTGCCATTTAGGATTCAGAGACCACGAGAAATAAATTATATCAATCGCGCGATTGAGCATGGTGGTCCGCGTCGTCGCAGACTTAGGCGTATCTTATACCGCTTTTTAACATTGCCATGCCGTGTTTTTCTAGGCTAGACTGCTTATTTTCCATTGTGTCCAAGAGTCCGGACTACAGGACGTATTAGATGTTTTAAATTAAACAGTCAAGCTGTAGTCCAATGAATATCTAAACAGTCTGTTTATAATATTGAAATATCTAAACAGGTCCGTCTTGCATCCAATGGTCCAGACTAGTTGAACTATGGGAAATTTTAACGCTCGGCTTGTCTCAAAAATAAACGGTATATCATCAACTTTCCAACTCGGCCGTCAAACTGTTCAATATTTTAGAGCTTGAAAATATCATATAGATTCTCCAGTCTAATAGTCTAGACGGCAATCTAAACTGTTTATATAAGACCATCTAATCCAAACTTTTTATATTAAAGCCTTCCCAATAGTCCATTTTGTCTATAAAAATCACAGACTAGCCGTTCCAAGGCTTGGACTGCTATCTGGACTTTAGCTCAAATAAGCAATGTATCCAATAGTCTTGAGGCTGAGATACGCATATGGAAACACAGCCCCAGCCACAGTAGTATCAGGACTACAAGTTACCAATGAGACGAAGCTGTTGCTTCTGCATAATCTGCACATCATTTTCTCGACTGCGTAATCAGTGCCGCTCTGTTTTAGTGATATAGAGTAATATAGTCTAAAGTCCGAACGGCAGTCCGAACGGCTAGTCTGTGATTTTCTTGAACTAGATGGACTATTGAGGAGGTTTTAATATAAAAGGTTTGGACTAGATGGTCTAATATCAAAGGTGAGTACAACATGATGCTGAGAAAGCTAATTCATTGTTTAATTGGAGCATATAAACTAGAACTGAGTGGAAGTACAGTTTTTCCATCAGTGAATGTGTCTATCTCCCAAACAGCAAACGACATCATTAGTATCAGCATGGAATTATTTTCCGATTTCCTCAAAACGCGACCGATTGCTATAGCTATTGGAACAGTGCTGGCAGGCTATCTTGCCATTTTTCCACAAAGCTATACCATGCCCGTATGTTAGCAATCAATCTGAAGAAGAAAGGCTTGGTAAGTCATAAAAAACGTTTCTGACGAGAACAGCCCCTAGCTCCAAATCACAACCTTCTTTTCGGACACTTGTTGTACCTCAAGACGTCGAACGACAAACTACCACCGGGCGCTCACTACCAATATATGTTTGGGGATATCGCCCGGGAGCACTTTCTCGATGGGGGTGCATTCTACCTCGATGGGGCCAATGAGTGGTTTATTTCTGACCGTCATTTCACACACTGCTGCCATTACCGTAACTCAAACAAATCCAGGTCTGTCTATGGAACGACCTCATCATGAAGGAAGCCATGTTCCGGCACGATAGGACTACTCTTCGCTTCACTATGAATTTGACAGGTAGAACGATACTGTAATCTCCTCCATCTATCCACAAGAGGGTTTTACTGACGCAGATAGGAACGCTGAGCTCCCAGCTCAGCGCGGATATAACGTATTGGCAGACTGTATGTTAAGTCAAATCCGTTGGCACCAGCCAGGCGCGGAAGTAAATCCTTTCGGGTTCCTCAATACTGTCCGCCGATACATGCACTGGTCCAACAGCCGACAGATCTTAAGTTGTGATGGTTACGCATTTGCTGTATGTTATTGGCATTCGGGCGAAGAATGTAGGGCGGTGGAGTCACGCTGTGCTTATGTGCCTAGAAAGAGAGACTAGCGCTAAATAGGAATCTCTATCAGGTGCCAGGTTGCGTTGAGCTAAGAAGGGATCTGAGTGAATTGAAATTCATTGATTGATTGGTTAGATCTAGGAAATCTTAACAGCTAATATCTATAAGAAGAAGTTGCAGAACAGGCAACCAGCGTGCGGCCTCCTCATTCCCAGATGCTCACTTCTGCTGCATTGTGCCCAAACTTACTTTACCCCCTCACCGATCATATTCGTCTATTCACACGTTGCCTTGCTCCATTCCTTGATTGAGTGTACAATGGGCAGCTCCCTCTTCACTACGATTTCATCTGATGGGTCAGATCCGGCTACAAATACAATAAATCGGGAGACGACTGTGAATTATAGTGCGATCAGTGACTTTGTCGATACAGTGATTGTATGTATTTGCTGGACAGCTTTTCTGATACTGGTTTGCTTACTTCTATAGTACGACTTCAAATATTTGTCGGAAAAATCGATGGATATATTTACGGTGTTAGTAGATTGTCGAGCTACGGATGTTATTTTCGGCAAGCTAGAGACTTCCCTAGCAGGTGTGATGCCCCTTGTGCAATATGACTGCTGGTACAGAAGGTCGTGGACCTGGTTGTGGAAGTATGGGCTGAGCAGAGATGTATTCAATATATTTCATTTTGGAGGGGATGGCCCTAGCTTCCCGTGGTCAGGTCGTGGTTATGTCCTCACTGGATACACTCGGGAAACAGCTATTCATGAAAGCATACTCGGAGCAAAATGGTCAGGAAGGTTTCTGATTCAAGGATATGAGAAAAGGCATCTTATGTCCTTCGAGTATCTCTGACACGATATGCAGAAGATTCTCATAAATCCGGTGAGATCTTGGAGCAGCCGATGTCATTAGCTGTGAGATCTGGCTTCTGCGCTTCAATCAGAAAACAGTGATAGGCAGGTAAGTAAGCACCTGCTCGAAGCATCTTTCTTTTACAAATGTTAGAGTTACACCAGTGAGTGGCTTCACCGATTATAAGTCAGTATTTTGAGGTGTAAAGTTTGCCACGAAAGGTCTTGGGAATGCGGTATAGTTTGAAAGTCAGTTCTATCTGTTGAAGTGGCTGGCATACCTATGGAGCGCTTGGCGGTTGCGGAGTCGGAGTCGGAGGTAACTTCTACTGAGTATCTGGGAAATCATGTACAATGCACCGATGCCTGGGATGGAAATGAAACTATGCCTTATAATACAGTACATCAGTTGTTCTTCGCAATCACTTTGCATTCCGCAGCTTAGCCTTTAACGGAGATGCACTGTACAGTTTAACCTCTTCCTCAAGTGGTAAGAAAATTTTGCTTTGAGAAACTTCAGGCTGATCTATATCCATAGCATCACCGCGCTCAATCTCAATCGCCTTGGTCATATTTGTATCTTCACCGCCCTCATATGTACCACTAGAGTGAGTGGATAGTGATGATACTAGATGTGGCTCACGGTCAACGGTGATATTCGAATAGTCAAAATCCCGAACAATACTGGATTCTCTGAGGAAGTCCAATCCTAATTGAGCTAAGTTTCGGTCTCGGAACTTAAAGTTTCGAAAAAGTTCCGAAAGTTCTAGTTGGTGGCGGATCCTTTGCTCCATAATAAGAGATAGCTAGCGTTGTTTCTTAAGTAAAGGCCACCTCTAATACTTATGAAAACTGGACCCACCACGCCCCTATAAGTCAAGAAAAGGAATAGTACAAAAGACTTTCAAAGCAGTGAAAAAAGACATGCTGATCATTACTACTTTTGTACAGAGCGCAACGATCACCGGTAGGGCTGTCCGAGATTCAGGTAAAATCGCGGGGCGCACAGACGATCCATCGGCCCCCCTCGTACGAAAGTATTCCCTCGCCTAGATGAATGTTAAGCGGGATTTTGGTAGGGCCGACCCTTGAACGGCTATCATTGAGTGTGGGAGCCCTAGTTGATAGAGTGTTTTAGTAAGTCCTGTGTAGCAATATAAAGTTAAAGCCTTGCTAAAGATCTTGAAGGACCCCAAAAGTCAAAGATCCGTGACCTTCTTATTATTTGACGATCTGGATTAATACTCACCAAAATCTCCGTTTAATATTCGTTTGCAAAGGTAAAAGGGGGGATAGTAAATTAACCTTTTGAACGCACTTTTTTTCTTGGATCTTGTACTCCGAACTCGAAGCTTCGGGGCTCCGGACAAAAGGTTGAGTGCGGAAATAGGAGAATGGATACGTACCTCAATGAATTACCCAGATCATAATGCATAAGTAAGCCAGACTTCCGCCTTCCTAGTTCCTTGTTGCCGATTCAACTCTCATCTGCTTATACCAATTGCAGACCTATTGTGTTCGTCGAACCATAATAATCATGCTCTTTCTCGGCACGCTTCTGGCATTCTCGGTCGCTGCTCAGGCCTTCAATTTCACACCCACCAACTATTCCAAAGATATTTATGTCGTAATGATGATCTCGAAATACCATTTAATTTGAGATATCTTTGGCTAACACTTTGTACCAGACCAAAGCGCCAGTGATAGTTGACCCCACCCAACAATATATCAATGGCTCCGCAGACGGTTCCTATTGGTCCTCCTCGTATGTGACCAGCACTGCAGGAGATCAATATCTCGTCCTGTCACACGTCATTGCCGGAGCTTACTATCGCGCATCTATTATCGACTTGACAACCTACAAGTACAGATACTGGGTGGTTTCACAGGATGAGATCCCGTCCGCTGCTCCAGCTCCATTCCAGGTTGCCTACGATGGATACTTCATGGAGGCACTTTCAGCAGACAACTACTCTGTCATGCGTACAAATTCCGAGAACGGCAAAAACTCATTCAACCTCACCTGGTCTTCAGATAGACCCATCCTCTATAATATGGGACTTGGTTATTTCAAGTTTGGCTCTACTTTCGCCTACGAGTGGAGCATGCCAAGTGGTCGGACTGAAGGAAGTTTGACCCTAGATGGTAAAGAGGTTACCATCGACCCTGACAATTCGTTTACTTGGTATGATCGCCAATGGCAAGGTCAAGGAACGCCGGCAAATTGGACGTGGTTTGAACTTCACTTACCGGGGGACGTCAAAGCTTCGATCTGGGCATGGAACAGCACGAGCCCTGAACAGCAAATGCGGGCCGGTACCTTCCAGTATTCAGACGGTAGCACGAAGATCTTAACCTTTACTTTAACACCCCATTCTCGCTACTGGACATCTCCAAATACGAACCTTACCTATCCTTTGAACTGGGAACTCGCTTTTGACAACGGCGACAACCTTCAGGTCTCAAGTATATATTATGATCAGGAACTTGCAGGAAAAACTCACGCGAATTCGGCCTATGAGGGATTTGTTTTGATATCAGGTACTTTTGGTGGAGTGGATGCTAGTAGTGGCTTTGGCTTGGTGGAAATGGTTAGTTACACGTAGAGTTAGGAATGATATGGTGGAGGCTGGTAGGAGAAGATTCATTGGCAGTGCTTGCATTAGGCAAGAGCTTTCCGTAATAATGGGCCACGTACCCAATGCAAATAATGCTTTTCTGCAAAGTCCAGAGTTTGTGGCCGGAAGGGTCTACATGGCCTTTACAACTGAATTGTAGCCAGGGCACGAGAGAGACACTGACTGACCAAGTAAACCTTAGGGTCATACGCGCCTTGGCCCGTATTCGTTCGTCTAGTACTATGCTGTGTGACAAAACGACACTTTTATAAGATCGGTATATGTTTCAAAACATGGGATTGCTATTGCCCAATGTATAATCGATGACGCTTTAAAAGTAGAGGAATATGGTACCGCTTCTCCCCCTATCATCTGCACCCCTTTTCCATCGGCCTTTTCCGTTCCGATCGACCTAGGCTCTGAGGGGATCTTCAATATAAATCTCACAGTTGTAGGCAAATTTGCCGACCGCATGAGCACATAGGCTATGGTGCTATAAATGAGCCGAGGAACATTGTATCGCAGGCAAACTTTCGGCAACTACATACTATTGCCGGACCACTATTTGTTATCAAATCGTGGGCAGACTGTGTCAAGTTCTCGATTACTATACTTTGCTCATGGATTCGTAGTTATTGGTCCACTGTTTTATTATATTTCCAATGTTCATGTATTTAGCGCTCAGATTGAAAAATACGAACTTCTAGATGCCTCAAGTCATAAGAGGCTGTTTCGGGTGGGTGTTTTATTAGATTCCATTGCTGGAACCGAGAAAGTTACAACGACGCTAGCTCACATTTACTCGTCCCAGAAGATTGGAACAGGTGATGAAACAAGTCTTTAAAGCATTTCCATAACATCATAACAATGTAAACATTACTCATCGTCGCCAAATTCCCAATACTCTCACCATGTGACTCATAGTTGATCCCCCCCCCCTAATTTTATCCGAAGTTTCAACGTTTCAACCCCTCTTTCGCCCAAGCAATGATATTTTTTCCTCTTTCCACGTTCGTCAGTCCTTCTGGTCCCTATTGAAGCTGTTAGTTTGTTTCATTGTGTAAATGATATATAGACAATATATATGAGCAGAATGAAACACTTACAGCCCAAAACATCACACCCCCAAAATTGTCATACTTCTCGCTTGCAACATGGCTCGCTACCGTTTTCATACCTCCAGCTCCACCAATATTCGCATATGCCGTTGGTCCTGCAGCACTCCACTAACCACCATCCCAACATTAGTATCATGATACGCCACTCTCTCAAGTGAAATAGCGAGTTGGGAAAGGCACATACCGCCGGAGCACCCAAATACCACCTCAAGTTCCCCCCTCCTCCTTCCAGCGCACTAGCCCACTGTTTAACACTCGCTTCATATCCACTGCTCCCAATCTCACAACCGGGATTGTTGTAAAATTGTACGAATACAAAATCACAGAGGAGAAGCATGGGTGTTGGATTCGAAGCGTCGGGGAATGGACATTGAGGCGCTGATGATAGATAGTATGTTCTATTTGAGGCGGTCGAGAAAAGTCGGCGGAATGCTTGGGCGAATATGTCGTAGTACTCGGGATGATTGTCCTCGTTATCTATGAACATTCTTGTGTTCAGTTTGTTGTTCCTGAATAGCGTAGGTAGGAATGAACGTGAGGCGGAAGAATGGGTATACATACCGATATCGAAACCATCCAAGACCGTCTTCCCAAAAGGTCTCAAGTCCTCCTCGACCTTCACCCCCAATGGCCCGAACAATCTCCACAGCACTCCTGCAAACCCCACCGCCTCTTCTTTACTCCCGAAAATAATCTGTCCAGTCGATCCCCCTATACTCAACAAAACCTTCTTCCCCATTCCCTGACATATTTCTATCTCCCTCGCTAAATCCGGACAATACAATAAACCCGGTGCTTGTGATGCCATCAAAGATGTCTGTGCAAAATTGCATGCTGCACCGAAGTTGACAGTTGGATATTGACTCTTTCCCGTAGAATCTGTCTGGGAAGTTACGAAAGCGAGGATGACGATATCGATATTGGGATTTGTGCATTGGGCCGAGAGGGATGAAGATGATGTTAGAGGTGATTGCCCGTAATATATTGCTATATTAGAGTTAGATTTCGCGTTGAATATGTAATTTGAATTTGATATTGTCGATATCGCTGCTGGTCGTGGTTTTGTTAAAGATGATGCTGCTGGTATGTTAGAACTTTTAGATATTAGGGGTTTCAAAGATTTAGTAGCTTTGATACTCGTGACTTTTGTGGTCGCTGCTGATGCTATGTATCCGGAAGTCTTAGAGGAATACTCTAAATTAGCTGTAACAGTTACCAAATTCACAATCGCTGTAGTCTTTTTAACCGTTCTGGTAGTCGTCGAAGTCGGTTCCGCCTGCACTGTCGGATTTATCTCTTTATTCGTTTCAGAGTCAGGATTTCCTCCGGTTATATCATCAATCAAATTCAGAAAATGCAACTCTAGAACTCTGATTTGACTTAGGATTTCTCGGATCTGGCTCTTATCTATTGTGATGGTTTCGATTTCCTGTCTTTTATTAACATCGATTTGGGTTGGGCATACATACTGCACTAGGACACCTAGATGGGGTATTGTGACTTCTATTTGGGTTGTATCTGGTGGTAATACTGGAGATAGTAATGGGGACTCCGGGAGATATTGGGGTGTGGGTAAGGCGGAGATCACTAGGGGGATATGGAGAAAAAAGGAGAGAAGAAGGGTGACTGTGGGAAATGGGGAGTTCAAGATGTATTTCATCATGACGATAGAACGTAAGAAATATAGTTCTCACGTCAAGCATAGAAATGCTGTTGAGATGTCAAGTGGAAGCTGAGAAGATGATACTGAATATAATTTCATGTACCTCTATGAGACAATCAGTAAATAGACCCCGCTGCCCGCACAGCGACACATTCCACAACTAGAATATCCCCGTGAGTATGGTTCTGGGTGGCTTTCGATAGCGAGGAATGAAGGAATCGGAGATATTTGCACATCGGAATGTGAAGCGGGGTGTACGATATCAGACCTAGAACTTGTCTCAAACGTATCCAACAGATCATTATATTCTTGTCAAGCCTGTACTCACATTGTAATCTGCAACAGTCTAGACAAGCAACTGTCTGTAACCCACCCTCTTTCCCCCTGTACCAATGTTTCTAATAGGGACTACAGTCCGACAATACAAGACTTTGGATTATTCAGTTCATTTGAAATACATATTTTGGTAAAAATGTTTGATCAATTTAGAATATTTAAATGATTGTAATGTTTGAGAAAGATAGTTCCATAAGTCAACTACCCTACTTTTAGGCCACCCCCCCATTTGGGCCACCCTTTCCCACCAAAAACAATGATTTTGGCCTACTTATAAAACCACCAAAACTTAATATTTTAATACAAAATTTTTTTTATAGAATCTTTATATAGTTACAATAACCATTATCAAATTTTAGATTTTTAATAATTTTATATAAAAAGTTATAAAATGTTGAAAATCAGGTTTTCAAATTTGTATGTGTCACGTATCGAACACTGGGGACTCAACTCTGTAGATGTTGTATTCGATAAGGAGAGAAGAGTAGATCCTTAGAATCTACTCTTTATGTACCTAATCTAGTTATCTCATCCTCAAACCCATAGTGATTATATAATAGGCATAAAATATAAAATCATTAAAATGGATTAATCAAAAGTATAAAAGTATATGGGGTAGAATGTACAATTATTATAGAGTTTGAAATTATTTGGTTGTGGTTTTAATGCAAATAGTAACATTTTACTTTTTTTCAATTTTTTTAAATATTATTTAAAATTCAATCAGCTATTTATATATTTTGAATTAGATTTAGTATATAGAGTTAAATTTTCTGATCATTTTGATATATATCTTATTATTATAAAATTATTAGTTTAGGAAGATTTATATTTTTGAAAGTTGAAAACTAGGGTTTTGAAATAGTAATATTTTATTATTTTAAATATATTTATAATTATAAATCAACAATTATAATATTTTTTGAAGAATTTGTTTATACTATAAAGATAAGTTAGGCTTTAGAATCTTTGGGATATAAATTTTATTATTAAAAGTAATAATAATAATTGATTTTGAAAAAGTTAAATAATTGATATTTTAAAATATTAAATATTAACCATTCAACTTTTTCAAAATCAATTACTACCACCATTTTTAATAATAAAATTTATATCCCAAAGATCCTAAAGCTTAACTCATTTTCATAGTATAAATAGATTCTTCAAAAAAGATATAATTGTTGATTTTGAAAAAGATGAATGCTAAAATTTAAAAAACCTTTGAACCTTAAATTTAAAGCATTTCTCTTCAAATTTGAAAAATACTCTTTTTACCCCTTTCCCTTTCCCCCCCCCTTCCCCTCCCTCCCTCAACTTTTACTATCTTTTGAATAATTCTAATACAATTATCTCTTATATACCTTTACACACTATAAAATAGCTTTTTAGATTTCTAAAACATTTAATTCTACTTTTCAAAATATCAATAATATTATTACTATTATTATTACTATTATTACTACTATTACTTTTCTATACTACTAATATAATTGGTAAAATTATATTATACTTAATTCAATATAGCAATTCGATTAATATTATTTTTAAAATTAGTATATAAATATTAAAGTTGTTAAAATAAACTTTTGATATTTATAAATTAAAATGTATAATACTATTTTAAATTAATTACACAATTTAAAAATTTAAATTAGATTTAATAAATACTATAAAACAAATATATTCAAATAATATAATTATTTTTATAATAATTTATTAATATTAAAGAAAACTATACTTTTAAAAAGCTATTACCAAAGTATTTTAAGTTTATATCAAAAACGTAATCAAACTTTCTCAAACCTTTATAAAGATAAATATTCCTTTTACTCTAATTAAATAATTTTATGCTCGTACATATAAATATATTAATTATATCTAAAGTAAACAAATTATACCTAAATTGCTATAATAGAATATTAAATTTGTTCAAAACGTTAAATCTTTTGAGGGTCTGAAATTTGAGATAAATCTAGCTAGTACTTAGGAGGCTTGGCATCACGTGCTAGCCCTGCTCCCTGACAGTATGTAAATCACATACAAATTTGAAAATATCGTAAAATATTAATAACTTTTTAAATAAAATAATTAAAAATAAACTACAAATTTTTATTTTATTATTATAGTACTTAATATATAGGTTTTAAATCTAAGCTTAAAATAATTAGTAGATTTTGTAAAATTGATTGTTAAAAATTCCTTATACAAATTTTTGTATAGATTAAATTTTGATTAGTAATATTACAATATATATTAATAACAAAAATTTAAAATTTTGTTTTTTTTATATTTTATATTATAATAATATAATAAAAATTTATAGTTTATTTTTAGTTATTTTATTTAAAAATTTATTAGCATTTTACGATATTTTCAAATTTGTATGGGATTTATATACAAATTTGAAAACCTGATTTTCAACATCTTATAGCTCTTTATATAAAATAGCTAAAAATCTGAAATTTGGTTATATTTCTTAAACTAATATAATAAATCTATAATTAAAATTTCAACTAATTCTATCTATAAATAAGAAAGTTAGAAATACCAAAAATAGTATTTTTTGGTGAGGAAAGTGGCCCAAAAGTAGGGTAGTTGACTTATACAAAAGCTTTTCATTGTTTGACTGGAGTCCAAACTATTGGACACACTGATCCGTACTGCTGCGCAAACTAACCCCAGCCTCAAATATGCAAGCTCCCCACCATGCCACTAATAACCTCATACTGTGTCTCCCTAAAATCATCCGTTGTCAAAACATTCGCGGTCTTCCCTAAATTAACAATCTGCTTCCCCACCCCCCAAGTTGGCCATTGTAATGTCCCATTCCCATTACCAACACCCTTATTCGGATCCAAAGTATTGATAAAATTGATATAATAGTTTTGGATCGATTGTTGGGGGAATCCAAGGCTCTGTCCATAAGCAATAGCGACATCTGATCCGTGACTTGTGCCAACAACTGCAGTTCCATAACCATAGGTTGCGAGATATGAATATGTAGATAGCTGAGGTTGAACAGCATGGACATATGAAAGAAATAATCGCCGCGTAAGGGTAAAAGTCAAATCTCCTACTAGTGCCGCTAGACGTTTATATTGCGGAAATATGTTGTTTTGAGTTCCAGTACGAAATGGGCTACCAAAAGATGGATCATCTGGGTAGGAGGAAACAAGCGTTGCTATCTGTGAGGTGGTAGCATTTGGGTAGACGATAGTGTGGAAGTAGTTTTGAAGATCGGAGGTTGTAGAGAGATTGGTCGGGGCGAGAGAGAAAACGGTTCCTTCGTCTTCTTGGTCGCCAACTATGAATGGTACTGGGGCGAAAAGACCACGCTGGGCGAGCAGCTCGGGGGAAAGAGGAAGAACTCCTCCTTCGTAATCTGGGCGGGGGAGATAGGCGATAGCGATGGAGTTGTAAGAGGATGTTGCGGGGATGTTCAAAGTGGCGTTGAGCAAGGTCTGGTAAGGGACGTTTCGTAGACAGTTAAGTGTATCAGTAGATTTTGCACAACCGGCTGCCGAAACGACTTGATTGTATACAGTTTGTGCACGAGGGCTATCAACGGCAAGGGCAGGTGTAATAGATCCCGAATCCATTATTCCGCCGCGGAAAAGTGGTTTGCCTTTGTATTGATATTGGCCACCATAAAGGGCCATCTGGTCGAATACAGAAATCGAACCAGCTGATTCCCCCCAAAGCGTGACCTTTTCAGGGTCACCTCCAAAAGCTGCGATATTATCGGCTACCCATTGGAGACCTAGCCGTTGGTCCAATAATCCTAGGTTAGAAGACCCGTCACGCAGGATTTCGGCACCGGATAGGAATCCAAAACCTCCGACACGGTAGTTGACTGCGACGTAGATTATGGGTTGAGATCTGGATACTGAGGTTTGCACGAGTTGGGTGCCATCATAACTTTGGGTTGAACCGGCTTGAAAAGCGCCGCCGTAGATCCAGAAAAGTACGGGAAGTTTGGAGTTTGCGGTGGCATTAGAAGGTCGTTGGACGTTGATTGTTAGACAATCTTCGCCGGTTGGAGTGCCTTGAGAACCTTGGGGACATGCGGTGGGAGTATTGGTTGCTTGAATTGTTCCAAGGTTTGAAGTTATAGAACGAGGAGGCTTTAGACGAAGAGGTCCAACAGGTGGTTGTGCATATGGAATTCCTTTGAAGGTGTCGATGCCTGTTGAACTAGAACCGACTATTTTGGCATAAGAAAGTTGCACGCTAGGTGCTGCTTGGCTTTCCTCTGGGGCGGGTAAGGCTGAAGCTAGTGAAATTAGGAACCACGTAGTTATGGCCAGGAAATACATCTTAGTTTGCCTTGAAGAACAGATGCAGTAACTCAAAAGATTGTTTGCAAAGTGATCACTGGGGTTTAAATTTCATATTTCTCACGAATATGCGAAAACATGCACAATTATATACCCCAGATTATTCCAGTCAATGCAGGGAATAAGTGACGAGGTCACATATGAGCCTGGGATTCATTGCTGTCCATCTTAGCCAAAATCGGAAACTTTTCCAAATTGAAAGTGATCTGTAGAACAAACAGCTTGATTAGGATAATAGTACACTTATACTGTTACCCCCCATCCATATTCCTCCAATTTGCCAACTACCGTCCCTATATAGGAATAGATTAAAATGGCATGTCGCAGGCGGACCATTGAATAAGAACGAAAAAACAACTCTTGGAATTATGCTTTCTTTGACGGCAGAGACTCACGGCAGATCGACGGTTCAACGGTTCAACGGTTCAGCGGAGACGTTGATGTAAAGAAACTTGATAGGATAGGCTAAATTGGGCATCCGAGGCACTTTCCTTCTCCGCGCTTTCAGGAAAATCATTAATACTCTCCCCCTCCCCCCTGAATAACGGTCAAATTTTAGACTTGGAGCACGCCTAAGAATTTAACCTTTATTCAAAGGGGGGGAAGAATAGTTTAATGAATTTCCATATTAATGAATTTCAATACGTAATGGATTTCTATACAGCAGCCAATATATGAGGCTTATAGAAGAGGAGGCAATAGTTCTCATAGCTGTATAGAGTAGGTCTGGATAATGAATGTATTTCATGTATTTCATAGCCAGAAGAAGGACTTGTGCAACTCCCATCCGATACCTAGCCAAATAGTCCGAAAGCAGCAGAAGGCTTATGTATCCAATGGAGTATGTCGTACATATTCTTTCAGCTTAAGCAGAAGACGGATGAATTCCCAACCCAGTGGTGCTTGGAGCAGCTATTATGACGTTGAGTTGGAATAAAGGACGCTATTGAGACGAAAGGCATAGATGTAATGAACTTTCATCGTTGCCAGGGGTAAATAACCAATGCGAATTTGGATTTCAGTTACAAACTTGTAAACTTGTATTTATGAGACGACAAGATCTAAGAATCGTTCTAATTTAAATGCGTGTTCTCCCGGTGAGCTCCCTGTGAGCCCAGCGATTTTGCACAGTCCCCGGTGAGGTGGGAAAAGCTCTTGATGAGCTCCGGTGAGCTTCCACGCATGTGTGAAGTTGTGAACCGTATGGTATGTCTCGGTTTAATGGCACCAATCCATCACTTAAGCTGCATCAGAATCTACTTCTGGTGAGCTCAAAGCCTCGAGATCTTGACTGCTTGTAATTCAAGAATGCCGATTGGCTGATTGAGCCTCGGTGTTTTTCCCCTGTTCCCCAGGTTTCGTACATTCTCCACCATAAATCATAATCGCGGCGCGTTTCCCACAATTCCCCAGGTTATGTTTACTCTGTATCTCTCTTCTTCTTCTTCTTCATCATCATCAGTCCTCTGATTCTCTCATTTCTTGTCTTATCTCGCATTGAAGTTGTATTGTAACCTTATACTGCCAACAATCAACCTTCCTTAAATACTCATGCCCCACCACACT
Organism: Myriosclerotinia duriaeana; assembly: GCA_002162615.1. Lineage (NCBI taxonomy): Eukaryota > Fungi > Ascomycota > Leotiomycetes > Helotiales > Sclerotiniaceae > Myriosclerotinia > Myriosclerotinia duriaeana. The sequence continues at coordinate 1,412,767 of NGKI01000011.1, read as the reverse complement.
CTTACCCGAGACGAAGTCTCCAAAAACAACACTGGAGAATCACTCTGGTTCATTATTGACAGCAAGGTCTACGATGTCACTGACTTCGTCGATGCCCATCCAGGAGGAGAATTCGTCTTAAAGCAAATCGCCGGTACGGATGCCACCGAAGCATTCTACAATCTCCATCGACAAGAAGTCCTACAAAAATACTCAAATCTATGCATCGGCACTATCGAAGGCGAGAAATCACAAGTCATTGAACAGAATGTTGGGGACTTAAGTGTTGTGCCATATGGAGAGCCTACATGGCTGACTCCACAATTCAAGAGCCCTTATTATAAAGAAAGTCACAGGAGGTTGCAGAAGGCGATGCGAGTGTTTACAGATAAATATGTTACACCTGTTGCGCAGGAGTGCGAGAAGACAGGGGCACATATTCCGCAACATCTGATTGATAGAATGTCCAAGGTGGGGATATTACATATGAGATTGGGTCCGGGTAAACATTTACATGGTGTCGAACTCATGGATGGCGCTGTTAAGGGGGAGGAATTTGATTATTTTCATGATATGATTGTGGGTCAAGAGATGGTACGCGCGAATGCGAGGGGGTTCCAAGATGGTAATATGGTGAGTTGTGATCCTATATCCTTCTGACGAGTTGGCTGAATGTACGACTGACATTAGATCACAGGCTGGTATGACCATTTCCCTGACGGCAGTTCTTCAATTTGCCAATGATGAAAACTGGAAGAACAAAATTGCCGCAGAGGTGTTTAGCGGAAAGAAGAAGATTTGTCTGGCGATCACCGAAGCCTTTGCTGGATCCGATGTTGCAGGCATCAGAACAACCGCGAAGAAGACCGAGGACGGAAAGCATTATATTGTAAACGGTACCAAGAAATGGATTACCAACGGAGTATTTTCCGATTACTTTGTGACTGGTGTCAAGACAGGTACTATTAACCTTTTCATCTCTCTTTTTGAGCTACATCCTAATACTTTCTCTAGATAAGGGGCTCTCTGTCGTTTTGATCGAAAGAGGCGAGGGTGTAGAGACAACACCGATCAAAACATCGTATTCTCCTACTGCTGGAACTGCGTACATAACTTTCGACAATGTAAAGGTTCCAGTCGAAAACCTTTTGGGTGTTGAAAATAAGGGTATTTACGTTATTCTGGCTAATTTTAATCATGAGCGCTGGATGATGAGTAGTGCTGTCATTCGCATGATGCGGCTAGCAACGGAAGAATGCATTAAATGGAGTAATCAACGATTAGTGTTTGGCAAAAAGTTGACTGATCAACCAGTCATCCGTCAAAAGTAAGTTTTTGATTGTTTAAATCTACACGAAGCACTCGACTGACACTTCCAGGCTCGCAAAAATGATCTCACACTGTGAAGCAAATCAAGCTTGGCTTGAGAACATCACATATCAAATGACCCTAATGCCATACAAACAACAAGCCGCCCATCTAGCTGGCCCAATCGGTCTTCTTAAGATGTTCGCTACACGCTCAGCTCACGAGTGTGCAGATGAAGCTGTGCAGATATTCGGTGGGCGTGCACTTACCCAAAGTGGTATGGGAAAGATTATTGAGATGTTCCATAGAACGTAAGTATATATGTTTTGATACACCCAAGTTCGAACATCGTACTGACATCTTTCAGCTATAAATTTGATGCTATTCTGGGAGGAGCTGAAGAAGTTTTGGGCGATTTGGGAGTGAGACAGGCGCTCAAAAATATGCCTAAGAGTATGTTGTAGATGAAAGAAGCAGATGAGGGTACATTGTGAGAACACACCATGTCCCATAATCTGGACTACAATCCAACAATTAAGGGCTTTTGAATGTTTAAAATTGATTGAATATTTTAAACGAATTAAGTATTCTAAATCGATTGAACAACCAAGAGTCTTGCATTGTTGGACTGTTGGACTGTAGTCCGGACTATTGAAAGCACTGGGATAACAGCACGCCCTTGGAATATTTGAGGATTGACATATTTGGAGCTATACAGCTAGATATTATATAATATGTTTTGTTTTAGCCTATCCATGGTTCTGTTCGTTCTCGGTGACTGAATAGGGACAACTGAGCTTCTATATGCTCTCGGATCGGGACCGAAGGGGTTCAACAGTCCAACCTGTCGGAAATGCAGTACAACAGTGAATAATCCTTGGATTAGTCCAATATTTGTTAATGCATCGAGCCTGGTTGGTGATTGAACTGGCTGAGAACAATTAGCTTGGAATTTCGAGTCTGCATCTTAATGTTTGTAAAATCATTGAGACGATTGGCGATTGGGGTCTAGAATGCGATCCGTACTAATAGGCTTCTGCTTTCCAACCTTTCAATCTACAAATAGGTACTTTTAACATCTATATAAAAATCCAATTCCCGGCCCCCCATCAAGGCAAATGATAGGGGGCAATTTAAGAAACTCGTGAATCGCTTACCAAATTCTTATCGCTCTTATCGGAAAGACCCCGCCATCCCCATTCCTGTTTATCCCACCGATGAACCACAAGTAAGTAGATGAAATTATTACATTCATACTCGTATATCCTTTCTGATTTTCTTGATCGCTACTAGAAGGGCGTGGAGTTTAATTGTTTGAGCTTCTTAGGTACTTCACAAATAGCTTCATTAGCTCGTCATATCAGCTTCTTCTCCATCAACAACTCTCAACCTCGAGCTCGTAGTCATGTCCAGAGTAAAAGATCTCCCATGGCCTTCTCAACTACCAGATGATGAATATGCCGAAATATCTGCAGGGCTTCCTGCAAAAGATGAACCATTTATTAACAAGTATCTTGGTGGAAGAGAAGCACTGATAGATCAAGAGAAGCAGCAGCGCAGTGGTTCGTAACAGTTTCATATGCTATAGCTACGCTAGCTGTTTGCGTTTACTTACACATTCTCCTCAATAGACTATGCATTCAAATCCACCCTCTCACCTCTCGCGCAAGGAGCCTGCGATATCGTCTCTCGTATCCGTCTTGAAGAACAGTCCTCGACCTGGACATCCGAATTCGAGAACCATGTTGCGCAAGAAACGGGGAAGAATGTATATCCAGGAATGATGTTTAGTTTGGCAAAGGATAGAATGGAGAAGACGAAATTATGGCAGATTGTGAAGAAGATGCCTAAAGGTGCGCTTTTGCATGCGCATATGGATGCTATGGTTGATTATGATTTCTTATTTGAGGAGTTGTTAAAGACAGAGGGGATGTGCATATATTGTGATAGAGCTTTGGATTCGCCAGAAAGTAGGGAGGCTGGCCCGATTAAGTTCAGATGGAGGAAGAAGGGGGATGGGGAGGGTGCTGGGATTTGGAATGGAGGTTATAAACCGTTTTCTTTTGTGTCCCTAAAGGATGCTGCGGAGGCGTTTCCTGATGGTGGGCGAGAGGGATTCTTGCGCTGGCTTAGGAGTCGCTGCACGATTACTGATACTGAGTCTATCGAACACCATCACGGTGTCGATGCAGTATGGAGAAAGTTTTCTTCGATTTTCACAATATTGAACACGGTCATCTTTTATGAGCCTATATTTAGGGCTTTCATGAAGAGAATGATGCAGTCCTTACTTGCTGATGGTGTCAGGTGGGTTGATTTACGATTAGCTTTCACCTTCTTTTACTATAGTGAAGGACAAGAGAAAGCAGATGATACTTATAGCAATATGTTCAAGGTATTTGGAGATGAAATCGAGAAGTTCAAGGCATCGGAAGAGGGAAAGGGATTTTGGGGCGCAAGGATGATCTGGACTGGTCTTCGAGTTCTGGATACAAGGAAAATTGTCGAAGATATGGATGCTTGCTTAACCATCAAGATGACTTATCCAGATCTCATATCCGGGTATGACCTTGTCGGCCAAGAAGATGCTGGAAGACCATTAAAGGATCTCCTCCCAGAGCTTTTCTGGTTCAAGAAACAGTGTGCCCAAGAAGGAGTCGAAATACCATTTTTCTTCCACGCAGGAGAATGTCTCGGTGATGGTAGTGATACGGATCAGAATCTCTTTGACGCCGTCCTACTCGGCACTCGTCGAATTGGCCATGGATTTTCTTTATACAAGCATCCTCTATTAATCGACTTGGTCAAAGAGAAGAAGATTCTCGTAGAGAGTTGTCCAATCTCAAACGAAGTTCTTCGGCTTTGCGCTTCCATCATGTCACATCCTCTGCCGGCACTCCTCGCGCGAGGCGTTTCCTGTTCTCTCTGTAATGACGACCCTTCGATCCTAGGCCAAGATGTTAATGGTATGACGCACGATTTCTGGCAAGCACTGCAGGGCTGGGATAATCTTGGGCTTGCGGGCCTGGGTTCGTTGGCCGAGAATAGTGTAAGATGGGCAGCATTCGAGGACCAAAACAGTACGAAGTGGTTGGAGGATGTTAAGGATGCTTCGTTAGGAAGCGGTGTGAGAGCTAAGAGGTTAAAAGAATGGAGCGTGGAGTGGGAACAATTTTGCTTGTGGATAGTAACAGAGTTTGGGGATGACGGGGATAGCGCGAGGAAGATTAGAGAAGATGGGGATGGCCCTTTGGCTGCTCAGGATTAATAAAACGAATAAGTCTGAAGATGAGATGATACTTATCCGGAGTTGACGGAACTTGTTAAAGGAAAAGGAAGCATGGGCATTCAACACGGCGATTTTGGAAGGTTCAACAATACCTTTCTTTGGTCGTGGTCGGAATTCAACATTGAAAGCATACAGAAAGTGGTCAAAATCAACTCAGTTTCATGTATCTCTATGTGACATCTCGTCTGATGTCGTGAAAATGATCTGGAGAGGCCGGGGTTGTACAACGTTCACTCCCTTGTACATTGAAAAGTGTCTATAGATATCATCATCCGGACTTTGACCGAGTATATATATATATATATATAATGGTCATGCATGCATGTAGTACGTACCTAGGTACTGACTCGCGCGAATCCTGTTAAACTAATGTTAAATGATAAATGATAAATGTTGTGATTTATGATTTGAATGACAACAATGGGAAGGATAGAAATGTAAGAAATATATACAATATTAGTAAGATCACCATATTATAAGAAACACCAAGTTCTAAAGGTTAATCATTGAGCCATTTATACCTAGGTAGGTATTAAGTGCTGCGTCCATCAATCAATACACGTCAGAAGCCATCCATACCCGCAGCTGCACCAAGGAAGTTTATTAGTGGCAGAAGTGGCAGAAGTGGTTAAGTGGTTTCTTATCGATAAGGAATGACCCCCGAAAACAATCACTACAAACGGCGCCCAGACAATCTATCTAATCCTAGGTAATCTTCTACCTAATCTAAATCAACCTTCCCCATCTACAATGATCAATCCCATTTGAATCTCTCAAATGGTACGGTAGAGAATTGTCAACAACTTCGAATGAGTACCGAGTACTACCGACTAATAATACCGACTAATACATTCACTTATCAGTATTGATCTATTCGAGCTGTAGCGACCCAAGATTATCACGTACGGTCAAGTATGATGCCAATCTTGCCCCAGACAATATTCGTGCACGAGGTTGATGTCAGGAGCCGTCGTCTCTTTTAAGACAACATTTTCGACACACAGTTCCGGAACTTATTACTTACTTTCTTACTGGTGTTATTTAAGACATTCTTGCTTGGAGGCTTTCTTCTACCTTACAACAATTACTCTTAATACGAATTACAAAATCGCAGGCAGATATGGCGTCTTATTTCCAAAGTTACTTTCAAACATCCTCGATGCCCAAACGACTCCTACAATATGCGCTCTCGAGACTGGAGATCCTCGATACCGATGCACTGGATCTGGAGAATTTGGATATTGCGTGGGGGAAGAATAGCACATTTGAATTTAAGGATGTTGGACTGAGGTTAAAGGTAGATATTGCCGTCATTTTGGGGTTCGAGGAGTAGAAGTAAGATGAGGGATGTGATACTAACATGCGATGTTTAGAAACTCGAGACTTTATTGCAACTTCCTACCACGATCGCATTGAGCAAGGCAAAAGTGCTGTTGCTAAAACTTACGATACCGGTGGATATATATAGTAGCCCGATATTGGTGGAGGTTGAGGGGGTTGATTGCCAGTTGAGGGTACGGGAGGAAAAGGGTGCATATAGTTCAAGGACGAACCATGACCGGTTAAGGAAGAAGTCGATCTCGAGGAACTTGGGCTCAGATCCTACCCTTCCAACAGCGGCAGATCTCGCGGCATCATTTCTACAAACGGAGCCGAGAGAGGAGAAAGCAGAGCTAGAGGCAGCAATACTCGGGGAGACACAAGATATATCAGATTCTGTAACATCTAGTGAGGATGGAGATCTGGAAGTACCTGTTGGGACCGGAGCAGCCCTCTCGTTGCCAGCATTCATGGCTAGATTTCTACAGGGAATTGTGGACCGGCTACAAGTACGAGTTCATGGAATTACCTTCAATGTGGAGGTCGATATTCCTACGGAAGGCCCAGTCCCAAATCATGCGACGGATCCAGTTACAATCCAGTTAAAGATTGACGATGTCGATATAGAGGGAGTTACACACGATATTGAGTCTGCCCAGACAAGAGGGGGAAAGGATATAACTTCATTATTCAAGGAGGGCAAAAGACTCATTTGTCTGAGCAACATACGGGGAGCGCTGATCTCGGAGGCAAATCTATTCCAAACTTTATCTCGGTCGTCTTCCGTAGCATCGCCAGTAGCTACGCACTCTGATATATCCGAATCCAGGCGTGCTACTGAGAAGAAGCGATCTTCTGAGGAAACCCAGGTCATATCTTTAGAAAGTGTGCGCGCGTTTGATGGGGCAGCTTCCCTAAGCCCGCCTTCGTCGCTCGCTTCATCACGGAGACCCTCGGAATCTTCTCTGCCCGAAATTCGACGTCCGTCGCCACCCTCGAGAACCGCACCGCCTTTGAAAGCTCCGATAGTTGCTAATCAAAGTGGGCAGTTTGATGATGCATCAGAAGATGGACACTCCAATCATTCTGGCAGTGTGCACGGGGATATCGAAAGTGAGATGGGAGATGGTATACTTAAAACTTCGGCCTATCTGGATCAGTTTACAGAATCCCAATTTCTGGACGATCACGAGAAAAATGATACGAGACCTTCATCTTCTCGGTCTGCAAATGAGACGCGAAACACATCCGGGGAAAATTCGCGGACATCAACTCCCAGGGCCTCGACTCATATTTCCCCGTCCTCTAGCCAGGCCCTGGAGATCAATGAATTCCCTAGCCTTAACAGAGCCCACAACATGTTGCAGTCTACCATGCTACCGCCGAGGGTCCGTACCAGATTCTCCACGGATCGAGTGTCTCACTCACAACCGACACTACCACCCAAGATACCACTTGATCGGAGTTATCCAGTCCAGCAACCTAGGCCTCCCTTGGACGTTGATGCTATGAGTCAGAGCCACAGCTCAGTAAGCTCAATTTCTAACGAGGAGGTCGGAGCCGATCTTGCGCAATCTCAGTTGTTCAGCCACGAAGATGCTGAGAGCATGTACATGAGTGCCGTCTCATATGCTCCCGCTGCTCAAATCCCTGGTGGCTGGGCAGATTCGGGTACCGATAGCGAAGAAACAAGGTCTCCACCAGCCACGCCAAAGGGCTCTAACTCACGAGAGATGCTGGATAATCTCGAGAATGCTCGTCATGCTATCAATTTAGATGGTGCTTCTGATATCGATCAATCTACGATTCTTCCCTCGAAGTCACTACATGAGCCGACTAGGATTGATTCTATGCGCCCGGAAACTACGCGTCAATCTCCGCCCTTACACCAGGTTCCAAGTGATATTTCCGTGAAGACGACTGCTTCCAATGACTATAGCAGAATGACGAAGCATATTTTCAGCCTCGATCAAGTTGCTATTTACATACCTGCGATGAATGATCCTTCTTCGGATCCGGTAGATGCTGTTGCTGAATCCGCACTATTCGGCAGTACCTTTGATGGACACAACGAATCCTCGCGCTCAGCGTCTGTAAATCTTCCCGGGGCATTCTCGACACATTTACCAAGAGAACAGCCTTCTAGGTCATTGCCCAAACCAGCATCACGGGCTCCCATACAGCCGCGAAAGAATCCCGAGAATGATAAGTCTATTGAGGTTGACGCGGGTGATTTGCTGGCTCAATTTGACGTATCTGTGGGTAGGCTTATCTATAAGCTTGTCTGTCAAATTCAGGAATCCATAAAACAAGAGCCGCAAGTCACCACAGCAAACAAATCTAAATCCAGCTCACCTAAACCATTTATCAAGATCAGCGCCAAGGAGATCTCACTCAAGTTCTTGGAACAGCTTGAGGGTACATTGGGCTCACGTATTGCGCAATCACAGACAAGTACTTCGGATTCGGATGTTCTTCTCAGGACTACATTGAAGGGGCTTAATGTTTCCAGAAAATCTTTGGATTCTACTATCAAAACGGAAATCACTCTCCAAAAGTTCCTCTTTGGCTATGCTCAAGAAAACATCGTTTCATTCAATGCTGGCCTTCAAATGAGAGCTTCTGTTCGTGACCTTGCTGCTTCTGCTGGCATCGATGTGTCTGTCGATATATACCAAAATCCTGAAAGTACTCGATTTGATGTACAGACATTGCCATTGCATGTGGCGGTAGACTTGCAACGACTTGATGAGACGTTTAGCTGGTTTGGAGGATTGAGCAGCGTCCTGAATCTTGGTAGCTCAATGGCATCAAATGCTACGGTTACTTCTAGTCCTGCGTTAAAGCCGAAGTCGAAAGGTGTACGATTTAATACGCCCATCAAACCTGATGACCAGACAGTGGCAACGCAGAATAAAGCAGATGTGAGAATTGGTGGATTTATTCTAGACTTGGTGGGAACTGAATGCAGTGTTGGGGTTGAAACATCTGCTGTGAAGATAGTCAGCCGCGAGGAAGGAATCGGAATTGCAATCAGCAAGATTAGGCTGTCTGGGCCGCACCTCAAACATTCGAACGAAGATCCTGCTATCTTGGTGGATGTTTCTACGACACGTGTTGAGTTCCTAAACTCGCCTAAGGATAACGACATTGAACGATTATTGGCATTGATAGCACCATCAAAGTCAAAGTATGATCAAGATGATGATATCCTTCTTGATACTCTTCTGCGTCAACGTCAACAAGGGTCCGTTTTACGACTTACTTTTGATGATCTACAAGTCAAGCTGGGCAGACTGCATGAGCTTAGCTACCTGCCAGAATTAGGCGAGGAGGTTGCCAGGCTATCGACAGTTGCCAAGTATCTACCTGATGATGACCGACCGGGTCTTTTATCTTTAGTACAGGTTAAGAGCTTTGGTGCCAATGTGGACTTTGATAATGCTGTAGGCAGCATTCAGGTGAAGGCTACAGATATAGAGGTGGCACAAATTCCGATACCATCGCTAGTAGCTTTTAGTATTGCTACGATCTCCGTCCACCGGAACCGTTCCGAGGAATTGATTGGTGCGGGCACCGATCAAGTGTTCAAAGAGCCAGCTGTAAAAACACCCATGGTAATGGCTCGACTAATTGGTGATGAGATGGAGCCCATTGTTAGGATTAAGCTATGGAATCTCAGGATCGAATATCGGGTACCAACGCTAATCGTACTGCTCGGGTTGGCGGATAATGCAACTGGAGATGACTTGTCCGCTAGTCTCACTGCTTCAGTCGCAACCTTGAGGGATCTGGCACAACCACGAACTTTACGGAACAAGGGAAAGAGCGTCGAAAAGGATCCTATAATTAACAGTAGTCCGGCTAAGCCAATGACGATTGATGTTGTTTTAACAGACTGCATAATAGGACTCAATCCTCTTGGACTGCCTTCGAAAATACTTGTCGTGCTTACCGAGGCACATGTCGCTGCTGTTTTGCCAAAAGACCAGAACGCAAGTGCCACAGCCGAATTGAGCAAAGCCTCTCTCTTAGTCATCGACAATGTTGCACACCTTTCAGGTACTGTGCGATCAAATCGAAAGAGAAATTCGTTCGATGGTGGAAGTGACCAAGTTGCTGATCTCAGTGCAATGGGATATGTATCAGTCAGTTACATATCATCTGCTAAAGCTACCGTTCTCCTTTCTGTCGATGATGATGGCGAGAGTTGTCTTGATGTTGAGTTGCGAGATGATCTTTTCGTCCTTGAATCGTGTGCCGACTCTACGCAAACATTGATCGGTGCACTCGGAAAATTGGCTCCGCCAGCACCACCCCCGAGCAAGGAAACCAAGTATCGCACGAAAATCATTCCAGTTAAGGATCTTTTGGCTTCTTTGTCTGGTGATGCTTTTGGAACTGCTGAGGGGAACTACGATTTTGACAATGACTTTGGTGATCTTGCGGATGTAGCTGAAGAGGAAGATGGCGAGCTTGGTTTCGATTCTGATTACTATAAAGACGAATCAGATGAAGGGTACAGGCAAGCAGTTCTCGAAGATTTGGGCGATTCTTTGGCATCTCTAAATCTTACCACACGTGATACTAGGGACGGAGTCTTATTAGATAGCTTTACGGAAGAGCCTGAAGTTGAAAACGAAGCCTTGTCGTTTCACGAGGATCACTTCGGTACGGGATCAGTACTCGAGGGCACAGCTCATAGATGGAACTCCGCGAAGAACACCTATGACAAGTCTAACGAGATCAAAGTAAAGAAGAGCCCACTGAAGGTTTGCGTTCGAGATGTGCACATCATTTGGAATTTGTTTGACGGTTACGATTGGCAAGCTACTCGGGATGCAATCTCGAACGCTGTACAAAATGTCGAATCGAAAGCTATTGAAAAGCGAGCCCGGAATGAAAAGCGGCCAATGTTCGAGCAGGATATCGATGATGACGAAGACACTGAGATCGGAGACTTTTTGTTTAATTCGATCTGGGTCGGCATCCCTAATAATCGGGATCCTCGAGAACTTGCTGCCGCAATCAACCAGGAGTTGAATGACAATGCAACTGAAACAGAGTCAATAGCCACTACGAACTATACGATTACCCCGAGCAAACAAGGAAGTATTCGAAAATCTAAGAAACTTCGACTCAATCGAAGTAAACAACATAAGATCACTTTCGAGCTCAGGGGAGTTTGTGTGGACCTCGTTACGTTTCCTCCTTTTAGTGGCGAGACCCAAAGTTCTATCGATGTTCGTGTGCATGACCTCGAGGTTTTTGATCATGTTCCCACTTCAACCTGGAGAAAATTCGCCACCTACATGCAAGACGCAGGTGAGAGAGAAAAGGGATCAGATATGGTCCATATCGAGATTCTCAACGTCAAGCCTATTTCGTATCTTGCAGCATCTGAGATTGTACTAAAAGTAACCATCCTACCACTTCGTCTGCATGTTGATCAAGACGCGCTCGACTTCATCACCAGATTCTTCGAGTTTAAGGAGGAGTCGGATATCGCACCCGGAGCACCGAGCGAGGAACCATTTTTGCAAAGAGTCGAAGTCAATTCAGTACAGGTCAAATTGGACTTCAAACCAAAACGGGTGGATTATGCAGGTCTTCGTTCTGGTCACACGACGGAATTCATGAACTTTTTGATCCTAGATGAAGCAGATCTGACCCTCAGACATACTATTATTTATGGTATCTCGGGATTCGAAAAGATGGGCAAATGCCTCAATGACATTTGGATGCCCGATGTCAAACGTAATCAATTACCTGGTATCTTGGCCGGCTTAGCTCCAGTGCGTTCCATCGTCAACGTTGGAGGTGGTTTCAAAGATCTTGTGGTGATACCCATGCACGAGTATAAGAAAGATGGTCGAATAGTGCGTAGCATATCCAAAGGCGCTGCGGCATTTGCCAAAACCACCGGCACTGAACTCGTGAAGCTCGGTGCAAAAGTTGCCATTGGCGTACAGACAGTCCTACAAGGCGCAGAAGATTTCCTCGGTCCTCAAGAGACCTCTCTCCCCCACGCCGACTCTAGCGAGGAAGAAGAGGAGCGCAAACAAATTTCGCTCTACGCAAATCAACCCGTTGGTGTATTCCAAGGTCTCAAAGGCGGATACGCTGGCTTACAGAGAGATTTGGTCATGGCTCGAGATGCGATTATCGCAGTGCCTGGAGAAGTCATGGAGGGGGGTAGTGCGAAGGGGGTCTTGAGAGCAGTAAGAAAACATGCTCCGACTGTGATTTTGAGGCCGGCGATTGGTGTTGCGAAGGGGGCGGGGCAGGTGTTAATGGGGGCTACGAATAGTTTGGATAGGCGGAATTTGGAGAGGGCTGATGCTGTAAGTTTCTTGTTCTTTTGATTACGTGTTTCGTTGTGGGAATGATGACTAACTTGTTCGACAGAAATATAAAAAGCATTAAGCCTCTCACGTAGCCAACTATCTGCGCGCACCGCGATAAAGGGAGGAATCTTTGAAGAAGCTGGAATATTACGAAGCATAACGAATGATTCGAAATTGATATTATGATACAGTTGTTTTACATTGCAAGAAAGCAATCAAGCATAGCGGGGTAGTTTATGTATGAGCATTGAGAATTTTCCATTTGAGGCTTTGGGATGGAGTCACTTGATGGTTTTGGGATGGGTGTGGGGTTCTAGGAATTATATTTGTGAATTTGGTGCTGAGGAATGGAGGGGGCGATGGAGGGATGGGATGGGATGGGGTGGGATGGGATGGGATTCTTTGGACAACCAACACATACAGGACCTAGATTGATTTGTTTAATAATTAAGTGAGGAGATGAGGAT
>NGKI01000011.1:1358672-1380077 GCA_002162615.1 Myriosclerotinia duriaeana | reverse complement strand
TGAGGAGAGAGTGGGTGAGATGAGATGAGATGAGATAAAATAAAATAAAATAGATTAGGTACCTCCTTAGGTAGTATTAAATACTATCAAAATACTATAAAAATACTATAAAAATACTATAAAAATACTATAAAAATACTATAAAAATACTATCAAAATACTATAAAAATACTATCAAAATACTATAAAAATACTATAAAAATACTATAAAAATACTATAAAAATACTATAAAAATACTATCAAAATACTATCAAAATACTATAAAAATACTATAAAAATACTATATTATTCATACCGGTATAGTATCTAGGACGGGTATTTATATATACCATTTTGCTTTTTAAAATATATATTTATATTATACATTTTATATCTTATATCTATTTATATTTATTTAATTTAATTTACATCTATTTATTTATTCATTTATTTTTCATCCATTTATCTATTTTATATCCATCCATCTATTCATTCATCCATTCATCCATATCCCCATTATATCCATCCATCCATCCATCATCCATCCATCCATCCATCATCCATCCATATCCCCATTCCCATCCATCCATCCCTATCCTATCCTTATCCCCATCTATTTATTCATCCATCCCCATCCTTATCCCCATCCCTATCCCCATCCCCATCACAAAAATCCAAACAAAAATACCCAATACCCAATACCCAACCCAATAACCTAACAAATCAACTCAACTCGCAGCTCAAGAATCAGGATTACTACGAGTACATAGTAACCTTAGAGCTTTAATCCCATCTATTTTTCATTTTTCATATTCATATTCATATTCATATCCATATCCATATAATTCTTCTTCTTTTTCTTCTTCTAGATTTAATATCATTAACTTGAATTTTTCGATTAAACTACCCCAGAGTCCATAGGCATATTCTCCCTTCTTCTCCTACAGGGAAAAACTACTACCTAATAGGTCCCTATACAATTCTATCCCATCCCATCCCATCCCATACCATCTCATCCCATCTCATCTCATTATAGTATCGCATAATATACTTCTCCACTCCCTGATACCATCAATACGTCCAGCAGGTCAAATATTTCATTCTTATTACCATTAACATATTCATATTCATATCCATTTCCACTCTTCTCATCACCATCCTCACCCCCAAGTTGAAAAACTCCCCATACACATCCCAAAATTAAAATCCCCCTAGAAAATATCCTCATCATCAACCATCATAACTCTTCTTCCAAAAATTTCCCCCTCTCACACACCCCATCTCCTACACCATCATCCACCAAGATTATCATCAAGAAGAATACATACATCATCGACTCCTACAAAATCATACCATAATCCCGTATATCATCATAATCCATCCTAGCCATATTCCCATCGTCCCAAAGACTAAAATTGCCTCCAAAAGCCTCCCCGCTCTCCCTCCAGGGGTTCCAAAACTGCGTAAAACATGACCAAAAAAAACTCTCCTCTCATAAATACCGTCCATGTAATGAATGTCCTATTTTCATCTTCTCACACCTCTCGTTCCTCTCCATCCTTCTCTTCTTGATGATATTCACAGACGAGCAGACCATCAGGCAAACACCTGCACGACTTAGAAAAACAAAGCCACCACCGCCCCCACAGCCGCAAGTCCCCCCGCGCTGAGGATATGCGCGGCGCCTGTATATTCAGGTGCTCCGCTTCCCGTGCCTGTTTTGCTGGGGCCGACGGGTGTTGCTGTTGCGGAGCCGGAATTGCCCGTGGTTCCGTTATGCACACCGGAGCTGCTGGATCCGGAGCCAGCTCCACCTCCACCTCCAGATCCAGATCCAGATCCAGAACCGCCGGTTCCGACTGCTGTGCCGGAGGAGAGTGGAGTGGGGATACCTGAGGGGAGGATGATTGGGGTTGTTGGGGTGGAGGAAGGTGTGATGGATGGAGGGATCACGGGGGTGGAAAGGGTTGGGGGTGTGAGGGGTGTGAGGGATGGGATTTCGGGGGTGCTGGTGTTGGTTGGACAGAAAGTTGTGGTGAATGTGATGATTTCGGTTGTGGAGCCCGAGATGATGGTGGATGTACCGGTTGATGTTGTAGTTGTTGAGCCGGTGAGAGAAGAGGCTGATGGGTCTGGAATAGGTGTGCAGTTTGGGAGTGTGAATGTTCCGTTGAAGTTTCCGGATGAGCCTCGAACGATGCAGCTGGGGTTGTGTTAGTTGAGTGACGTGATTCATGAGAGAAAAGGCTCGAGGTGAGTTGATTGGTTATAGAATGCATGGACGAGAGATTGGTGGGATGGGGGGTAGAATGGGAGTTGTAAGGCAAAGACGTACTTCTTAGAACAAGCAGCATCACCGCTCCTATCATTAGTCTCCCAACATGGTGAATAGTTCACACCAAAAGGGAAGTAGCCTGCAAGATTATCATCACAGTTCCCAGGTTGACCAATGCCATTTGTACAACGAATGATGATGGGACCGCCGAGGGATGGACTTGCGCAGTAAGCTCCATTGGAGATAGGGCATGAGAAGGTTCCGGTCGTCGAGTTACTATAGTGATGTTAATTGAATTGTGCTCGATGAATGATGAGTAAATGTCAAGTAATAATCCCAGGCTGGAGGGGGAACTGACTAGGTAACTTGAGCACTGGTGATACCTGCGAGAGCAGAAACTGCTGCAGTAAGAGTGGTGGATGACTTCATTGTTTTTGATTTTTTTTGGATGTGTACGTTATGGATTGATCAACTTGTAACCAAAAGTTTCTTCCAGTATGTATCGAAGTTCCAAGAATTAGGTATTGTTGTAGGATTGAGCGTGAGACGAAAACGATTGTGTAAATGATTGATGTTTTTATTTGCCGGGAAAATTAACGACAGTAAGATGCTACTATGCGCTTTACTTTGTGATATGCTTTTGGAAGGTGATATGTACATTAATGTAAGATGGGTTTCTTTAGGAAAGAGGGGATTTCAATTTTATATGTACATTGTATTGTGTGGGAGGCAAGAACTGCTGATCAAATTGACTGGCACGCGCATTCTACTCAAATTGGAAATACCATATCTCTCCTCATGCTGTACTTGCACTTCAAGCCGCAAGCGAGACCAAGAGAGGAGGCGCACCTGCATTTTCCCGTTGTTTCCATTAATCCCCTGCAGAAAAAAAAAGTGCCGGAATACATGGATCTTTCCTCTTTCCAAACTAAAGAAAAGCAGAAAGCAAGAAACGTGTGGCCAAGTACGCAGTAAGCACAGAAAAGAAGAGATGATGCGAATATTCAATCAGCTTTCACCAAACACGATTGAATCTCACAACTCACAAACTAAGCTTCTTACTCAATATTCGGTGCTTCCGATTATAGGGCTAGTAGCCCAGTTTCCTTGTACCTTTTTGTCTCAGATACGAGGCTATTTTCAGTGAGATAGCTATTAGTTTCTTCATATCACTCGATTTCGTTGCCTTGAAAGAAGGAGGAGATGGTGAGAAGACACCGGGCTATACCGAAGAATCATTCATAGTGGCATGCTATGATATGCTATCTCGTACTGTCATCATTGATTTCATTGGGTATTGAATTATTGAATTAGACCTGGCCAGATCAGTTAGGCTATACGGGTCAAGCCAGCCGATGAATAGATGGAATAGATATCTTGGCATCCTGATAGTTTTGTTGGCAGGGTTGTATTGCATTTGAGATGTACAGTATCGTGCATTTTGAGGCGTTGAGAACTTGAGAAAGATTGTCGGTCGCTTGAGCGGGATGGATGAAGAGAATGGATGAGAAGAAATTTGTGCTACAACGAGTGAAATGGTAGTGTGGCTGGAATGTAATATGTTTGGTCAGCCACTGACCTTGGAAATTACTATCATCGCGGGGTAGTTCTTGGAGTAGACTAAGGAATGGCGTGAGCTACCCATTTCAACATCATATCATTTCTACGACAGTTTCCCCCCTCCCCCTCGTTCAACTTCCTACTTGAGGAGTTCATATCATTATCTTTCCATGAGAATAAAACAGTAATCATTTTCATTTACATTCCACTCATTCATATCCCAAATCAATATCTCCCACATTTCCCATCCTCCCAAAGAACAAGACGACCCCGGATCCAACAACGAATAAACCTCGGTCACATCGCTCCGAAAAGATCTCCAGACCTCGTATTCTCCTCGCCAACGCCATGTACGATTCTACAATCACATTTACCTTTGATACCATTTGTCCATGGTGAGCCGTCTCCGGACTTTTCTTTATTCCTTCCCTTTTCCCCTTCATTCTGTGTGATTTTCATCAATAAGTTGCATCATGCGAGTGATTATCCAAGAAATATTTGAGGAATACGAGATGAGTATGGCTGATAGTGTTCGGTCATAATTAGGACTTATCTTGCCAAGAAGAGGTAAGGGTATTCAATATTTCCGCCAAATATCATTGAAAATATGGTAAATTGGATTACTAACTGCAGCAACGTTGCTTAGATTGGATGAAGGTAGGGATTGAGCTTTTATTCCATTCTAAAAGTCGTTCGGACTGTTACCCAAGCACCAAGATGTGGAAAATGGGAACTTGGGAAGAATTGGGGAAATGATATCACTCACGTGATCGATCCCCATCACCTCCTCTTTTGCCATAACCCCGCACTCCACACTTATTAGGTCCATACAGACATCTCCCATTTACTAACGACCCCCTACAGCACTCCGAATCGTTCGATCAACAGATGCGTCTTCGAAAGTAAATTTTACTATTAAGTTCTCACCATATCAACTATATCCTGGAGCCAGTAAAGAAGGCGAAGATAAATATGCCTGGTATCGAAAATCCCGCTACGGAGACTCCGAAGAGAAGATGGAGATGTATATCAAGTTGATGACTGCATATGGCCAATCTGCTGGTATAGATTATAAATTCGGTGGGACCGTGGCCAATACCATTGATGCCCATCGTGTTGTCCAACACTTCCAACAAGAAGATGTAAAAGGTGGCGGACCCGAACCTGCGGATAAGATTGTCATGGCGTTGTATCGAATGTATTTTGAAGAGGAAAAACATCCAAGCAGCGAAGAGACATTGGTTGCGGCTTGTAAGGAAGCGGGGGTGGATGAAGGAGAAGCGAGAAAGATTATTGGGGATGAGTATGAGGGGTTGATGGAGGTGAAGAATATGATTAGGGAGGCGGAAGGGAATGGGGTGGATAGTGTACCGGTTGTTGTGGTTGAGGGGAAGAGAAGAGATATCACGTTGGCGGGGGCGCAGGAGGTAGGGGAATATGTAAAGACGTTGGAGAGGATTGTGAAGGAGAGTGAGTAGATGCGAGGCACAGATGAGCGTTCTGAACTGAGTATGCATGTGTCTTACTCGAAAGTAATGTAGTTCATCTGGCAGAGAGGATTGCACTGTGTCCCTCTTATTGTCGTTACCAGTGTTCTTTTTACGGTCTCTGCTTTTTAATATAAAAAGTATCGTTCTCATGCATTTGTACTGTATTATGTTTTTCATCTTGACTTGGATATCTTCATCCCGCCATCCGCACTACAAATAAAGTAGTAGGGTAATCTAGCCGTACCAATTCCCTTCTCTCAGCACACAGCGATTGTCACGCCAAGCATTCATTACCGTTTTGTTATGAACAAAGTAAAGATTCGCTCAAGCTCTCCCTCCTCGTACTTTCAAACCCACCCGTGGACAGCTTTCACTTCAACCTTGTACCCACTATTACCCAGCCTTTATATCGATCTGCTTTTTGTATCAAATCATGGCTTTACGTTTTCTCAAGTCAATGCAGTTCTTCGATATCAAAAGTCTCCGATAAGTCTAGGGGAGTGTATGTGATATGGTTTGGGAGAGATGTCTTGTCCAAGGCTGTGAGATGCAATAAAAATATTTGAGTGTATGTAGCTTTAAACTTTTAGCGAATTTGAGGTTTAGGAGGTTCAGATTCCTCTTCTTCTTTTGTCTTTAAACCAGCACAGTATTTGTGTATTACATTTTTATAACTAAAATTTTAGATGATGTTGTAGATTTGCTGTTTTTGAATCTATGCTTTAAATTTTGTAAGGTTTTGAGATGTTGGAGATGTTGAAGATGGGATTTTAGAAGAAGGTGTAGGAATCACCCTTAGATGTGCAAGACTTTTGGGTAAAGATTTCTTCTATTGCTGGATAAAAACGATCAGTTGAGGTGAGGTTGTAAATGGAGATAGGGGAATAAAGTTGACAACTACGTCTACCAGGACTTCTTACCCTCTGATATCATCACAAATAACACATTGATTCTCTTTAAAATTTCTTCATAATTTTACTTTACTTCAATACACTTCACTTCACCTTACTTGAATTAACTTCACTTCACCTCATTCCCCTCGGCAAAGCATTTCCCCTTCCCGAACTCAAGCCTATTCACCATCTTCACCTTCACTATATATAATTAAATACGCTACCTCCCAGCATATTAACCGGGCCGACGGTAAACAAACTGGGAAGATGGCGGAGTGGTTTGATCCCACTTTCGATAATTCAACATTATCCGCATCTCCCAGAGCGTGGCGTGCCATTAAATTTGGTATCGAGCTCTTGTGAGTTAATTACGCCCCCTGAGAGCTTGCTCGAGGATGGGAGTGGGACATTTACGGTTCAAATCCGTATCCAGTGTCAAACACTGGAATACATGTTTTGCGTTTTTTTTTTTTTGGTTGGGTTTTGATTGGTGGTTGAGGGGGAAGGATGTATTGGGTCTATGTAAAGGGAGATATGTGTGTTTTTATTTTGTCGCATTCTAATTTGAGATATTCGTTACGGATTTATTGCAGCCGGCAAAGCAACAGTGTGAGTGGAGAGACTGGGTAATAATGATAAATGCAGTTTTTATAAACGGTTACTTGACTTGTTAAGTTTGTCGTCGCTAAGGTTTCAAAGTGAGAATATCGGAGGATTCAGACTTGCAGCATATTGAAGGTTCTGGTGCATGCTATAGACGGTAGTTAAACAAAAGTGCGAGCAAAGTCTATTGTGGCTCAGAGACTGCAAAATGGGCTTGAGGTTTCCAAGTCCTGGTTCTTCGATCGTAGTTTCTGCAATGGAGAGTAATTCAGTACAGTCTAAACAGAAGAAAATGAGCGAGGATATAGTCTCCATTCATATGAGTACCCAGAGCTTTCGCCAAATGTGTCATTACTCCGTAAATATGGATAGATCGAACGCGAAGTCGCAGATAGTACCTAGGTAACCGCTGGTATCTAAAAATGGAAGCAATGACTAACATTATATTCTCGTTCTCCACATCTTCCTTCTTTTAAAGAATTGTCAGAAATTTTCAGAATAGACTCGAGGTATTGAGTGCTCGTTCTTGTACTTCCTGTCTGTACTTCACAGAAAACTTGAAGAACTATCGGAGAGTACCTAGGTAGTCACTGTGTGTGCTTCATCGTACCGTCATCAACATTACCGCTAAATTCCTCCTCGAAAATAAGATCCAAACGAACAGTTTCCAACTACAAAAAATATATCAAATCAACCACTAAACTATCTCGTCTACTTTCTGAATAGAAATCAACTCTTGCTTTTTCCTCAACCACTGAAAGAATCCTAGAACGTTCCGAATGGTGAAGAGGTTGTTATGGCGCGTTGAAAAAGAGGCCTTTGGCATGGTCAGACGTGCAACCAAACTTTCAGTGATGAAGCTAGAATCTGTATACATCCGCAGCCTTGTCAATATTTTGAGTCATGAGATTCACTTTTTCTTATCAATGACCTGATCTCACCTTCGGCTTTTACTTCAGCCTTGAGAGATTCCAGACCTCTTTCTCGCGTTCTCCTTTCTCGCTCCTCCACGAACGGGGACTTTTTCGATCTAATTATCGCAACAACAGTTCACAGCCTCCACCCTCTTTTCCAACTGCTTCGATCTAATCTTACAACTGTTGTTGTAACTACATCATCAACTTTAGTCTTTCGATCTCTGACATCAATCTCAATCTCACCTCCAGTTCATAATCATCTACCGCTTTACAATGGCACCCTCTCGTATCCCTGATCTTTCCGATAATCCATATCTTCACGGCTATACGGGGTATCCCGCTTCATGGGACGCCGAGAGTCAAAGTATCCCAGAAGTTGCTCCTGCCATTCCACGCGAGTTCGAACCCCATCCACCAGGAATAGAGGTCACAAGTCACAATGCAAACCCTACCTGGACATCAATTGCGCATCCATGGCCATCACACGTCGCATCTCCTACCGATTCTCGCACCCCTCGTCCATCGGAGCTACCTCCCCGTTCGCCCGACCGGGAAGATTCCGCTGCGTGGGATCCGAATACAAACACACCACCTTTACCCGTTGCAGCCGCACGATTCGAGAATTTTGGTCGCGCTCGAGGTGCTCCTAGACCTAGACCTAGTGGATTATCGAGTGTGGTTTCGACCAGCAATCATACACACGGGAGCTATCAGCGCAATCAAGTGAACAATATGAATAGCCCAGATTACTATCCTACATCACCTCCTGGTCCTATGCCATCACCTGAACATTCACATCCAAACACCCAACGCCCAAGAAGTTCTAAGGACGCTTTCAAAACACCCGACAGACCCCTACCACTAGACTCTCCATCACCATCTTCCACAGATCAAACCCTGACCCAAGGATCGATAAATCATTATCGACGATCTGGAAAAATGAATACGAGTATGCATGATCGAAATCCAGCACGGGTGGCAACGGAAAAGCTATGGCAAAACATGTATCGAAGGGATGATGCTGCCGAGCAGAACGACTTGGCGCTTGTAGGCCAAGGCGCTTCGGATATTGAGGTTGAGGGGAGGAAACTTAGATAATAGGCGAGGAGGATGAGATGCCGGGGAATTGAGAGGATGCGATGGTGTGAGGGATAAGGTTCCACGAGAGTGATTCATGATGGGTCGCATAGTTGCTGCTTCGATCTAAACTAATTACAAATGTTGCGTTGCGTTGCGTTCAAATAGATAGCGTGGCGGCTGAAAGGGGCAAGAGATTCAGTAAAACACGGCTTTCTTCGCCCGCGAGAGATAGATAAACTGGAGAGTTAATAGTGGCTACAAGTCAAGAATGAGAGCAAAAAGCGTTGATTAAAGTGATGACAGTAGAAAGGTAATGCTCATTGATGAGAAACCGAAAACCTTGCTAGCTATCAAAACTATGAATCACCTCCTCCACCCCACTCCCTACCCGCTATCCAATACATATATACGCGCCCATAAGAATCCTCAACTGCTCCCACCATTTTCTGAGTCTTCCACCAACAGCTCCTTAAAATAACCCCGAGACATTAAAGCTATCTTGTCAACATCAAACTAGCAAAACAATGCCCACCTTTCGGGGTCACCGCCCCAAATGTCGATGAGTAGTGCAGCTACATCTTCATCTCAGTCATGAAGATATGGAAAGACTTTTGAATCGAGGAGATTAGATAGAATTCGAAGTTCATGCTCTTGGGGTGCCACATTCCGTCATATCTTGTCATCAGGCATTGCCAAAACATTATACGCTGGGCAAAGTGCGGGTTCCACCAATAGCAGACACGTCTCTTCATTTTATCATGATGTATACCGAGTCTCATTCTATAATCATTGAACACAAAAAGGAAGGTTGATTTATGCTAGCATCTTTATCGACTTGAAATGCATAGCAACGTTTTCATACTGCAGACACAATCGATCAGATCCATGGCAACGCCGACAGAATCATCAGCTCTAGCTCAAAGGATGGAACTTGGAGCAAATTGATGACTACATCGTTCAGGAAATTCGAATGATTGCAGATGACTAATGGCAGACCGTTGCTGCGCCGAATTTTCATTGCATAGCAAAAAGGTCTAGTCATAATGATTTCTGGGACCCATAGAAGTAAGGTGTGAGATAGCTAACGAGATGAAATAGTGTGGAGAGATTGACAAAGCGAGAATAATATAGTTGGCATTGCCGAGAACCTCGTTAATACATGAGTGGACTGTATACAGTCACAACATTCCTTCCCATCAGCTTTTGTGCTGCAATACTGTGACTCTGTGAGTGCACTTGCTAAGTAAGCTCATAGGCCAAAAGTGGCAGCTAACGACTAGTCAACTATAAAATGGAGAATTTGGTGCTGGAGGCCTATTCTTTTTGGTAAAGTTACCTTTTACCCTTTATACTCCGATGCTGATAGTTCACAGGGTGTTCTGGGTAGCTGACGTGTTGTTGGTCATTGTAGTACGATGTCTCGTCTTCACAAACTGGATTTCCAAGGCTTATGATGTATTGAGAATCTGGGCGGGTAGTATTTGGGATAGAATGTAAGGGTTTAACTGCCAGAAAGCGATATGCAGAGGAACTGGCTTCGATGAACGTTTCGAAAGTACGAATAAAGGGTAGAATATTCAATGATCATTGCTTTTAATCAAGACCAAAGTAAAGATGGATGATCACAAATATAGTACCTTCAATATCTGTTCCAAAGCCGAACAATATATCTTCCATGTCCCACTTGGCTTTGTACACCGAAACTTCAATGAGTTGACCTCGAGCAGTGTAAACTCGATGTTTCAATTAGCATCGGTTATGGAATGTATATCACAAACTACCTACCTAGGTAGTATCTTGAAGGTAAAGGACCAATCTCCCGTATAAATTCAAGCGGTGTGTTGGGTCTTACTCATGACAGCGAAACTTCTTGGGTTTTTTTTTGATCCCAAATAATGAAGGGATCCATGGGATGGGTAAGATTAATAAGCGCCCAGACCAACGGAACCGACCGAAAATCCCACCATACCCCTTTAAGTCTAGTCACACCCAACAATGAATCGATTTCGATCCTTCGTCACACCACCATCACCTCACAAACAATTTTCCATTTTCTTTCTCGAAATTTCCCTTTCTCGTTTTCCCTAAATTTCCCGCCATGAGTCTTTTATTTCTTACCCGCAAGCGATTCCAAGCGAAATCATCAGGAGATATCACACAGCAATTTCCGCACACGTGCTGACCACCGCTGACGCTAATTAACTTTCGTATGATATTCTTCCTCCATGAGACCATCGTGGTTCGTTTTGCCTTTCAGCTGGGTGAAATTTTGACCTTCTTTGAGGCTGTGATGTTGACTAGAAATTTCTTTCTTTCGGGATCTTTTGATGAGATGTGGTAGGTGTGATTCACGGGTTGTAGGTAGCGGGTATTGATGTTTTCGCTCGAGGATTTGTATATAAATTCGTGCTTGCTGTCGTGCTACGGTTCTTGCATATTATATCATCATACAGTACAATCATAAAGTACATATAATATCACGAGCATCAACTCCACTCAATCACAACATACTCCTCAACTCAATCCAACCAATATAATCAACAATCCCCTCTCATAATCCCCAACCAACCAAAAAATCATGTCTCCAATCATCCGCCAAGTTGCCTCCCGCCGCACCTTCTCCATCCTCACTCAAGTACGCCAATTAGCTCGGGGTTTCGAACCTCATCCTTTCGAACGCTATCCCATCTCGCAACAAGCTGCTAAAGCTGATTGGGGTAAATTGGCTAAGAAAACTGCTGGGAATGCTGTCTTGTAAGTTTATCCTTTGCCCTAGACTTTCTGAGCTTGCCCTGGGCTGGATGAGCTTGATGCTAATAGAAATCAAATAGTTATTTCCCCGGCTTCGCATTTGTGCTTGGATGGCCTTTGATGGCAGAGAAAGTTATTAAGGCGGTGCAATCGTAGACCGGGGACGTCATGGAAGATGGAAGATAGGAGATGAACTGTAAATATGGGACGAATAACAGGCTAGGGTGGTTCTCTATCAAGCATAGTTGACGGAGTTTTGGTTGAGAATTTGGGAGACTCATAGCGATCTGGATAGATGGTAGACAAGCAATAATAAACACAACATTTCAGAACTCATTTGATAATAGATGCATTAGTGACGAAAGGCAATGAACATGTAAATTAAGAAACGGACTTTTGCATTTCGGATATAGCCACTGAGCTTGAATGAGTATGCAGAGCCCTCTATTATGCGAGAATATACAAGACAGCTACACAGATAATACAGTATAAAACAATGAAGCTTTTGCGGAAACAATCTCATCTCCTCTTTCTTTTCGGTGTCTTCTCTAGTTCTCCGGGTGCATTCGCAATGTCCTCCAACACTGCGCCCTCTTCCTCTTGCTTGATGGCACCAGCCTCTGTTTTAATTTGAGCTTTCTCTTCAGGATTCAGTGGTATATCTTTACTATCCTCCTCGACCATGGAATTTTTCGTTCGCTCGACCACATTACCCCCTGGATCTGTCTTGATCTTTTCCTCTTTAGTCTTTCTTCCAATTGTGACTTTACTTCTATCGGCAGCCTTGCACAATCCATTCATACCCAACTCACAACTTCCACACTTCTTTCCAACCGGTAGACAGACAGTTTGTCCAAATCCAACTAGTAACCAGTTGATCTCATGCCAGAGTTCTTTTGGTAACCAAGCCTGTAACGCAAGTCTTGTTTCCTCTGGTCCTTTTGTCGTGTGCCAGCCCCACATATTTGTGATGCGATGAACATGTACATCAACACCAATTCCCTCTGTTCTACCCCAAGCACTACTCATACACAAATATGCCATCTTCGGACCAACTCCCGGTAATGACATCAACCCCTCTATCGTATCCGGTATATCGCCATTCCATTGATCCCTAAGAATCTCAGCCGCAGCTTTGATATATTTCGTCTTGTTATTATGAAACCCAACCACCCAAATCAACTCATTCAAGAGCTTTGGATCCACAGCCAATATATTATCCAAAGTCAAACCAATCGGCGCACCCTCCTTGTAAGCAGGTAACTCCGTATAAAGTCGATTCATAGCAACAGCATTGGTAGTATCCTTAGTCTGTGAGGATAGCATCAAAGCAGTCAAGGTATGATATCTCTTCGTTTTTGGATCAACAGTCTCCTGTCCCAATTTATCACAACCCATTGTATCCACAGCAGCATTTTGCGCCACGCCCAATTTGCGCATCTCCATGACCAAATCATAGACCTCTCTCCAATCGTTAGGAGGTTTAACCTCCAGCTCTCCGGTGTCTTCATTCTTGACTTTGCGCGCAGGTTTGCGCACTCGGCTTGCTTTGGATGGAGGGGAGAATGCGACAGTGTCTTCAATTTCAGTCTTTATAGTCGTTTCTTCGAGAGGTTGTTTCTTTATTAGGGCCTTTGAAGCAGAAACCCTCTTTCTTTTCAGGGTCGAAGTCGAAGGAACCGCATCTTCAATATCTGGGGTTAGAGATTGATCTTCCTTTTTGTCTGAGGCGTTATAGGCAAACCGAGACAGAGAGCGCGTGGAACGTCGTGGTGAAATGGATGTTGCATTGATTATCTTCGCAGTATCTTTGGAAATTCTCGAAGTCCGCATGATTGCAATTCGAAAATTGAAGACCAAAATTTGGCTTCAATCTGAGGATGGATTGGGGTGGCCATTTTGTTCTAGATTATCGCCCTTGGGTTCCGGTAGGCTAGCACGAGAATGATGCGTCGGCTCGTGGCCCAGGCTCAGCGCGTTGATTAGGTTATATATTCGCTTACATAATCATTCGACTCGGCTTATCATCCCACCAATGAAATTTCTCTTGTTGGAAATCTGAGAGCAAGAATCACAAAAGCACTGGTAGGTTAGATAGAAAGGAGTTGGATATGAAAACTGAAAATATACCTACGACAGGTATGATTGCTTTTCATCTCTGTCATTATGACGCTTGTCGCTTCATGTCACTATACCGCTGGACCATGGTAAAACAAACCTGCAGCCATTCCAAAATGACTATCTTTCTCTTACAAATTCTTTCTTATATCTTTGGTCTTGTAAAGTCAATTGTTGAGAAATCGAAGAGGTGTATTCCCTCTGTTATCTTGCTTGCCTGAAGGGCCCGCACAGCGAAGATTGCCGCTCATCGTCTACGCATTGTACAGGGTTTGGAGTTGAGGTTGTTTTGTCCTTAGAGCAAGTGCTCGTTTTCTCCTCTTGGTGGTATTGGACGGTTCAGATCTAGAGGCTCAAAATAAGTCATATGTCCTCAATGTTATTGATCGAGCTGCTTTCGTGCGTAGTTTCTTGAGACCGTGAATATGGAAGCGAGACCCCTGGCTGTCACCCAATCTTGACTTCATAAGTACGTACCTAGGTGTACATTGCACTCCCCCTTGTAGTTATTCTTTCTTGTCTACCTGTACCATCTACTACTTTCGTTCTCATGGATGCCTTTTCAATAACTCACACTGCCTACTTAGACAGGGGTTTATCAAGAATATATCGAGATTTGTATTCTTGTCAGCGTAGTACACCCAAGTCTAATAACATGCCATTACCGTCGAGTTCCTCCATGAAGGTCAGTCCGAAGTCTAATGGCATTGAAATATCTCTTCCAAATGCACAATTGATCATGATACAATGATGGGAAATCATATATGTATCCAACGTTGATCCTGACACTAACCCCTCTCCTCAAAGGTCCGCCAGCAAAATGCTTCATCGCCACCAAAAATTTGTATCGTCGGTGCCGGACTTTCCGGGCTTCGATGCGCCGATATATTACTTCATCATGGTTTCGACGTAACCATCTTAGAGGGACGTGATCGAATCGGCGGAAGAGTGCACCAAATCAACCTACCATCCGGTCCCTTGGTGGATTTAGGAGCAAACTGGCTCCATGGAAGCGACGATCAACCTCTATTAGATATCGCCAAAAAGACAAATACAGAAGTACATACCTGGGCCGAAAAGGGGATATGGTTTGGAGAAGATGGGAAACCTCTTACTGATGGAGATGCAATGATGAATGAAGTATGGGAAATCATCCATGGAGCTTTCAAGTATTCGGAGAAGAATTCGGAGAGTATTGATCCTGATCAGAGTCTTTATGATTTTATAGAAGAAAAGCTTTTAGAGGCGTATCCTAATGATGCTGAAAAGAGAAGAATCTCGATCCAGTTTGCTGATATATGGGGAACTTTTGTTGGAAGTTCGGTTAAGAAGCAAAGTTTGAAATACTTTTGGCTCGAAGAGTGCATAGATGGAGGTCAGTTAATAATTTTCAGTCCCAGCGGCCGAGGACAGTATTCAAAAGAATGACTGCTTTGATGTCTCCGGACATTGTTTCAGTTCTCATTCGATATCTGAATGTCAATAGGGGGCTAATGTTCACTAGAAAACATTTTCGTGGCCGGAACATACAAAAACATCCTGGCTCATGTCGCCAAACCAGCTCTGGAGAAAGCTAAAATACATTTCCTGACAAAAGTTACTCGTGTGGAAACGAATTCAGGCAACGTCGCCGTAGTCACAGAAGAGGGGGAGAAACTTGAGTTTGACGAGGTAGTAATGACCACACCCCTCGGATGGTTAAAAAAGAACAAACTCGCATTCCAACCACCCCTCCCAGAACGTTTTCTTTCCGCTGTCGATTCTCTCGGCTTTGGTTGTCTCGAAAAGGTTCGCAATCTATTCCTACCCTTGTCCTTCATCAAAATCATCATCATCATCATCAATTCTAACAACCAATCCCAGATCTACATAACCTTCCCCCACGCCTTCTGGAGCAACCCCTCGCTCCCCCCCTCCTCCCAACCCTTCGACGGCTTCACCCAATGGCTCTCTCCAACCTACACCCCAGAAACCAACCCGCATAAATGGCATCAAGAAATCGTCCCCCTCTCTTCCTTCACCCCCGCAAACGCCCACCCCACACTCCTCCTCTACATCTACGGCGAGCAATCGCATCTCTTCGCCCACGATCTCTCTAAACTCCAAACACAGTCGGAAAAAAATAAATACCTCATCAAGTTTTTTAAACCGTATTATTCACTCCTGCCGGGTTTTAAAGAGGGCGATGAGGGGTGTGAACCGCTGAGTTGTGTGGGCACGACCTGGGTTCTTGATGAGTTGGCTGGGTATGGAAGTTATACAAATTTTCAGGTTGGACTCAAGTGTGGTGATGAGGACGTGAGGGTTCTTCGGGAAGGGCTTCCTGATAGGGGGGTGTGGTTTGCGGGGGAGCATGCGGCGCCGTTTATTGCGTTGGGGACGACGACGGGGGCTTATTGGAGTGGGGAGGCGGTGGGGAGGAGGATTGTGCAGGTTTATGGTGGGGGTGGAAAGCAGCTGTGAGGGTGGTGGGGGTTTGTGGATATGGGGTTGTGTGTGGGTGGTTTGTAGGTTGTTGATGGCGGTGGATGCATTTGATGTGTATGTAAAAAGAAGTTATACAGCACAGATTGAATATATTCAAAAATTCAGGATTTGTGGATATTTCCTCGTTTTGATTAGTACCGCTGAGAGCGCGGGATTATTCTCCGGAAAGTAAGGGTGATTTAGTAGAAAATTGCATTCGGATCTTGGAAGTAAAGAATGATTGTCTTTCGTGGCTGCAAGAGCATCTTTGAATACTGCTCTGGGATTTGGAGAAAGCCAAGGTGATTGATTCATCGTAAAGGACTGGACTGGTTGAACTAAAGCCATCTTTTTGGGCCACGGATACTTTTCAAAATGGCGTGGCACAAATTGCGGAGAGTTAGGTAGGGATGGTACGATTAGCCCCTTCTCAACTGAGAGAAATTATGCATCACACGTTTCCAAAATCCCGAGGGGAATAATGGCAGTTTGGGAATTGTGAAGAGGGGGCGGAAAGCATGGCGGGGAAGGGAGGAAGGAGGAAGGAGGGTGAGAGGGGCGGTATGCTGGCTGCAAGAGGAGTGGGTTTAGCAGTATTCGACGCTATTGGTATTCGAATGAGTTGATCGAATTGAATTCCATTATCCAATCTTGTTTGTCTATTGGACATAGAAATTATAGAAACAATCCGAGGCTTGTATCTGCAACTAATAATGACCTGGATAACTCTAAAATCTTCAAGATCTTGAACATCAGATTGTTAATAACTGTTCACACGACAACGTGTACAGCCATGATCCGCGCCTTAACAACTTGTGCAATCCACAATTGTCAACCGTACTTTTGTTCCTCACTTGAGACAATTTGTTCAAGTAGCAACTTGTGCTGTGGAGATGAATGGCGATATTATGTTTCTCCACTACCGCCGAGCCGGTTCCTTCGACCACAGCTCCATTATTTGTTCACTCAACGAACATGTGTATGCAATCCACGAGACTACTTCGTAATCATGCTTTGCTTTCAACCCTCCCTCACTCGAGGCTGAGGCATGACGATGTATTCACATAACAACATGTGCTACTGGCGTTAAGCTGGATCTGAATCATAGCTGACTCGTGATCTCCATGATCCAAATGTCTCGGATCGAAGTGTAATAGGCTAATAGCCTGATGGAGATGGATATTAACAAACACCAATTATTATTGTTTGACCGACTTTCTTTCTTTCTTTCTTTCTTTTTTTTCATCTCTATTATTATTAAGTTGGTGGTACCGAGTAGATTTACAGGCATTATTAGGAATAGATGTTCAATGACGAACCTTTTTAGCTTCTGCTTCCAGGCATTATTAGTTCCAAGGTTACGTTAGTTACCACTAAAATCACTCAAGAACTCCTCGGCGCCAATCATTTAGCGGACGTACCTGATGTGCCTGTTCCTGATTAAAATACCTTTGGGGCTGCCCAGGTGGCCCTCAAACATTACCTAGGTAAATAAAGTAGAAAAGCAAAAGTCACGATGATCCTTTTAAGGTGCATGTGAGTATTCATTATTATATGTGAACGAAACTAATAATAATTATGGAAATTACCAACCTCTTTTTACAATAATCACATTCAAACCTGGAAGTTGATACAACAGAACTAATAACTAGGTATCCTTTTCTACACCGTCCATGTCATATGCTTCCAGGTTTTCCTTTCCGTAAACAATCACAAACAATCACTGAGCGACTCCAGCTATACAAATAATGTCTACAATCGATCATTGTCATTGTCAATAGATCGCGACGATGGTACCGGGAGTACGACACTCCACCCACCCAAGACGAACTTTGAAGTTTTTACAGTAAACAACCCTGAAAACCAAGAATTCTTATTCCAGAATTTCCCAGGAGAGAGTCGGAGAGACAGCGTAGACTGCGTAGACTGCGTAGACTGCGTAGACTGCGTAAGTCCAGCGCAGCCACTTGCCTAGCTTCCCATACCAAGGCTCCACGAAGAAAAACGCCTCAATTATGGCCGATTTATCAGATCTATTAGGCCACATTCCAGTGCCAGAGAGTAATGAACAACACCGTAGCACACTCAAATGTTGTTGCGGCCGCAAAGATTGCGCATTTCTCCTTCATAATGGGGAGATTTTGGATAAACTTGAGGGGGATGTAACGTTGGCAGCTCAAATGGGCCAGGTACGATCTCTCTCATCATCTCATGTCTCTCATTTTGGTGTTTATGTTACTATTGATCCTCCACATTCCTAACTATCTCTTCTCTTTCTTCACACTGTCAAACCCAGGGGAGATTAAGGTAGCAGAGATTTTTACTTGGGGAAGTGGATACGGAGATCTTGGTGTTGGCTATATTTACTATTCATTTAAATTAATCTAATCTTCTTTTTGTTTACAACCCCGCGTTATCCCACGCGCCTATATAATTAAATGGATGTCAAGGAGTGGGGAGGATATAAGTATTTGGAAGATGAATCAATCATTGACTTTCGCTTTGCAGGCTTTGTTAGAGAGGCACGAACATTATATGATCGATGCGGAACGAGAACGGGCAAAGATGACGGCGAAGATCGAGCAGTTGGAGGTGGATAAGAGGGAATTGGAGATTAAAAATGAAAAGACAATTGAGGAAAATAAAGGGCTGCTCGATCAACTAGACGGACTCAATGGCAGCTATGAGGAATCAGAACTACAAATCAAATTACTCGAGACGACCTTACAGAGTACACAAACCGAAATGAAACGCCTAGAGACTTTAGCCTCGAGAACGAATCAGCTGGAGAAAGAATTAACAATCTTGGAGGAAGAACAAGAAGCTTTACGAAAGAAGATTGCACACACAGAAATACAAGAGCGCACTGCGGTACTGAGATGGAAGAGGGCGGAACGAGAACTGTGTGATCTGCAGGATCAACTTGAAAGAATTGAACAAGAGGCACGAGAGGAGAGAGAACGTCATGTAGAAATTTTGGGTCGCATTGAACGTCAACGCACAGTCGAAAGAGAACTAGACATAGCCGCCTGTCGCTTGAAGGGTGCCGCTGCTATCACAACTGGGAAAAGCAAGCATGGTACCAGTGTCGTATCGCATTTTGTGAAGGATATCCTAAAAGACAATGCGAACCTACAACTTGGGATCGTGGAATTGAGAGAGATGCTGATGAACTCGAATGATGAAGTGCAGATATTGCGGGAACAGTTATCGATGCACCAACCTATGTACGAGAGCGAAGCCCAAAACGAAACTCAGCAGCGGACTTTAGGGGCAGAACTTGCGCCGAGCGAGCAAGAATCCGAATCACGACCACAAGAACCACAAGTTGTATCTCAAACACTTCACATACATCATCATTACCATACACCGAGGAGAGAAGAGACTCGGAAGCCGAAAAAGAAGCGAACTTCTTTGAATTCAAGTATCTTCTCACCACTTAATAGAAGCCCGCAATCTCCACGGATTTCTAGGGGCTCAGAGAATGCTATACTATCCCATACAGCAGTCACAGTTCCGAGTCCCATCAATACGAATAATCGATGGTCTGTTCAATCAGGCCAACTGTCAGAATTTGCTCCTTCATCAGTGCCATCATCCCCGCAATCCATGTATCGCAACAGTGCTCTATTTGATCGAAACTTCGAAATCGACTCTTCACGTCCGACATCACCTACCTCGAGTGTTGACCCTTTTTCCCCTCAAATTCATCCTTCATATCATAGAAAACGCCCTTCTGAAGTCTCAACTCGAAGCTTTGCTGCTATGACTAATTTTCAGCCACATCATATAATTCATGAAGAGGAGGATGATACTGCTCATGATGTTTCAGATTTACAGATTACCGACGTTCCTTCCCTCACAGATGACTTTACAAATACCAATTCGGATGTTTCTGACAGTACGGTTGAGGAATGGATGCCCCAATTTGGTTCTAGGCTACGCCGTTCTTCATCCCATGAATCCATCGTCTCAATTTCAGGCATCGACATTCATACGTTGAAAGCACGACCTTCACAAATAAATATGACTTCAGCAGGGGCAGTATTAAGACCACGATCCAGACTTTCAACCCCAACAACGACGTATTCCACGGAAACCATTACCAGCGCATCTATAATCACAGCACGACCTACACTATCTCGCACTGGGCATAGTAGTACAAGTTACCTTCGCTCAAACATCGGGTACACAAACTCAACAAGATCACCCAGTAACGACGGAAGTTCCATACGATCCAGCTCATCCAATGAAGGCAACAGCAATGGTAATGGCTTAGGAAAGAAAGTCGGTGGCTGGGTCTTTGGTCGTTGGGGAATGTCGCCTGCTAAATCAACCAATGATCTTAGAAGTACCTCGGAAGCTCAAATACCCATTCCTCCGCCAACAGTTCGAGCCGTTAGCACACCATCCGTCTCAGTGACTCCAGATCCATTAAGGGCTATTATGGGGAGAGCTGCTGGTGTTAATCAAAAAGGTCCGATTCCTGGATTTAGAAAGACGGAAAAGGCACCTAGTAAAGTCATTCCGGATACTATTGATCATGATGCGCTGGCTGAGGTGCTCGAAGAATGAGTTACCCAGTCTGGATAATAAGATGTTGGGAATTTTGCCTCAATATAATGTAATACGATATCAAACAACAGATATTGACTTTAATACTATATGAAATTTCCTTTGTCGACATTTCTTTTACAACTTGGGTAAATATTTTGGTGTGGATATCGGTAGTATGCTATGGGCGGGTTGTATACTTATCCGTAACTTGCAGGGCGTTTATGGGGTTTAGTGGATGGATGGATGGGTTGATGGGTTGATGGGATGGGATGGGATGGGATGGGATGGATGGGATGGATGATTATGAATACCCAATTTGCGCTTTGTATATTTTATTATATATATTCTTTCATATATATGTGTATCTATTTATCTGCGATATGGATAGGATCTAGGATGTTGAATAGAATAGAATAGAATAGGACGGGAGGGGAGGGGAGGGGATGCGATGGGATGAGATAAGATGAGATAAGATGAGATAATTAGATGGATTGAGAAGATATAGATGGATTCCTTTCAGGGCTTTCTTAGGAAGGTTTCGTCTTGGATTTAATAAATAGTTTATAATGTTTTAAGGTATTTTATGGTATTTTATGGTATTTTATGGTATTTTATGGTATTTTATGGTATTTTATGGTATCTCTGTGGGATGATGTTGTGCTGGGTGATATTGTGCTGGGTGATATTGTGCTGGGTGATTGATGGGTTTAGGGTG
>NGKI01000011.1:1338991-1358585 GCA_002162615.1 Myriosclerotinia duriaeana | reverse complement strand
GGCTTTTCAAGGTTGTGTTTGTATTTATATTTTGTGTATGTTTAGAGAGGTGGGGTGGGGTGAGGTGAGGTGAGGTGAGGTGAGGTGCTGGGTTTATATATATGGCGGTCGGTCGGGGGGTTTTAGATTTATCTTTTTTGGGGAGGGAAGGGAGGAAGAGGTTCAAGATCTAGATGGTACTGTACTTTTTGGGGGTTTTTTATTAGGTGAGGTGAGGTGAAGTGAGGTGAAGTGGGGTGAGTAGCTGGAGGTCAAGATTTTTAAAAAAATCTAGTTGTTTGGTTGGATATGTTATGTTATGTATTGTATATTATATATTTTATTCTTGTTCTTGTTCTTGTTCTTATACTCGATGACGGAAAGTCATATCGGATGCGGATTACCTTAGTACGAGGATTACTTTAGTACGAAGACTGGAGTTGGATTTTCTGGTGCTGTGGATGAGTGGGCATGGTATGTTTTATGATTTATGTGATATTTTTTTGCGGGGGAGGGGGGAGTAATGATGTGATTAGCGTTTTGTTTGGTTGATTCTTTTTTTGATTTTATTGAATGGGGTTACTTACATACGTGAGGCGGGGGGTTCTGAGGAATGGTAAGATTACATATATCCATCCGATCCGATTATTTGTTATCTCTTCGCCTCGCAAGGAAAATTTATAGTATATGAGCTTCTCTTTAACCTTTACGGAGTACCTTTGAGCATTTTTCCTTCTAGTGCTTGCTTGCTTGATTGATTGATTGAATGGTGGAGTTTGTATACTTTGGTAATCCATGGATGGATATACTAGATATGGATACTCTTGATGATCAAACAACGCTATATATAGTAGGTGCAGGTGCAGGTGCAGGTGCAGGTGAAATCTTCGAAAGGATGTTTTTTTTCTCCTTGTGCTTTTTGATTGTTTGAGGAGAAAATACTATATTTTCCTCCTTATTACTCTTCTTCATGCGGAATTTAATTCTCGTTTGGTTGAAGGTTGAAGGGGAAGTGCTCTGGTTTCTATGGTATGTGTGTGTGTGTATGTGTTGTATTGTATCTTACGTGAATACCTGGTAAAAGATATCTTCCTCGCTTCCAGAGTATAAACGTCTCGTACTCCGTATGTATTATATAGATCTCTCATTCTAGCCTTTCCTATCTAGTTAAAAAAACAATCATCAGCTAGGGAGGACAGTATTGATGAAGAAGCTCTAGATAGATATATCTAATAACACAGTCCTAAAAGTCAAAGATCGCATGTAATTTACAGCGCTGAAACTTCACAGGCAGAAAACATTAAGATCACGGGTTAGTCATTCGGAAATGTCTCAAGAAGATCTAGATTCAAAGGATATCGAAGAATGGTTAGGAAATCCTAAACATTGGTCCTGGAAAAACTTACTAATTTAGTATTTATAAAGTAAATAAGCATTAAGTCTAATTGATCTAATAGATTGCTTTTTTATGAAAGTATGTTTGTGAATTGTATTTGGAAAATCCCTTGAAAAGGAATTCGAAGCAATTTTTGTTATTAAGGTACTCAGATCTGTCAAATAGTATCTGCGTGTACCGTTCAATTTCCCGTGCTACCCAGGCTGCCCAGGGCCTTACTACCAAGGTACTCGTAAAATTCGGTTGAGTTCGATTAATAGCTGCTAAATCCCATTGATATGAACCGGTCCCAATATCTGAACTAGACCTGATGGTTCTTATATATTGACATCTTATACACGAATGCCATGGTTGCAAAATATAGATATTTACGTCCTTCGAGAATAGTATTCTCAATTGGTCCCCGCGGATAATCCAGAATCGAGAAGAAAACCTTTCAAGTCAATTTATCCACCCCCAGTACCAGCAGCGCCATTCTTTCCCACTCGTCCCAAACGTCCCACGTTCGCGAAGAATCATGGATATTAATAGCGGAACGAAATGGGAACGTCGGCATCTTTCTAAACAGGAAGCGAGGGCTTCCATAAATACATTTCCAACGGTATTGTAACAAACACTAGGTCGCCGAGTATATTGGTCCAAGGCATATGAAACACACACCATACACCCAACGACGATTGTAAAAAATGACTGTGCGTGTAGCCGCTGTTAGAAAGTGCTATGCACCTGGTCTAAAATCATAGAATGATACGTTGTACTTGGTCCCAACAGCAAACAAGACATAATTTAGGCCTTCAATCCACTAAGATGATAGATTAATTTCGGTCCCGAATCATCTGCGCTCGCTGAAGTGATGGCCGGTCGCAGCTTCATTTGTGTATGCTGCCTGCTGCCTGCTGCCTGCTGCGAGGGCATGGTTCCGCTAAAATCGCAATGGAAATCTGAGGGAAGCTGGCATATGAGTATACTGTATCGAGTCCTTAGTCTTGTAATATTCGTTTGATTAACTTCACCTATTTGATCCATATATAATCTGCTGCAATGCTGCTACCCGGTGTGACGTGTCTGATGGTATGCGGAGATAATATATATCTCTTGCTATTACCCAGGCATGTTTAGAAAAATAGATTGGAAGAAATGGCTAAGCTGATATACACTTATTTGCTGGGATGTTGATGATATGATGAAACATCTAGTAAAGTAGGATAGTCCCCGAAGTGAAATTATTATTTAGAGTTGTTAAGATATAAACATTTCGTTATTATAATCTTTCAAAAACAATAACTTTTGAATTAGATTAAAATAACAAAAACCTTTAGAAAGTACTTTTATATTAGTTTTCCTACTAGAGAACTAGTTAAAACCAATATCCAAAAAAACGACGCACTCAATAGAAACAAAACAACGGATGGATATGACAACTATAATCACACATCCAAACACAACATTATGTCAAGCACCAAGCGCCGCGACACAGAAATGCACCAAACATCGACCCGACTGACTATTATCGCCCTTCACCTCTCACCTCTCATCTTTCATCTCAACCTCACCACATCATAAACAAAACCAATCAACCCCGCCGTCCGCCTGCCCACCGGCCAGCCGCCAGTCTGCCTCATCTTGTCTTGCAATTATGTATCAAATGCATCTTCCATCCGGCCTCTGCGAAAATAATTTCTCGACGCAGACTCTCGAGGCCGTCCCGTGTTTAGCCCTGAAAGTGAATTCCTGGACACTTATCCACCATTCTCCCGGGAAATTTCAAAACTGCATGAAATTCAAATCTGGAAACGCCAAGGCAGAATCAATTTGCACGTACTAGGTATTCCAAGGTTACTTGCATAGCCTTTACTTGGGCGAAATAACAGGCGGAATTTGATTATTAGAAATGATGCACTTGACATTATTGACCGATCAATAAAGAATCACTCTCGAATAAAATATTAAAATCCAAGTCTCCACGGTGGACTGACAATGAATGTCTTGTAGATTTTCAAAAGCGTGTCAAAGTGCAATTTTCTTGTGCAATAATATGATATTGTTGATTGGATATAATACGTGAAAATCGCTTTACGCGGTAGATCTACAGGTCAATGTAGCTCTTCTTTAGAACATGACAGATATATATATATATATATATATTTGGATACCTAGTA
This sequence comes from Myriosclerotinia duriaeana, assembly GCA_002162615.1. Taxonomy (NCBI): domain Eukaryota; kingdom Fungi; phylum Ascomycota; class Leotiomycetes; order Helotiales; family Sclerotiniaceae; genus Myriosclerotinia; species Myriosclerotinia duriaeana. The sequence continues at coordinate 1,355,051 of NGKI01000011.1, read as the reverse complement.
CATATATAGCCAATTCCCGCCTGTTTTTTCTCGCTTACGTACTTCGTAGAGTAAGTAGAGCAAGACCATCCGAACTCACATCACATTCACACCATATCACATCAGGAAGGTAATACCAACGGAAAGGAACCAGCAGAGATTGGTTGATCAAAAAAACATCCAACTTCTCGTGTCGATTTCCCATTCGCAAATTGTATGCTTCAATATCATTCCATAAGCTTTTAACATTGAGATGAGGATAAAATTCGTCACTTATCAGTTCGTCTGTTATCTTAAAGTTGCGTACGTGCGGCGAAAAAAAAACACACCATAAGCACCCCACTTGGTCACATCTCACGCCTGAATCTGAGACAATTCTACAGTGACCGATCAGTGGCTTATGCTTCCTCATCCATATTACCGGCGTGCACCCGTCCAAGAAAGATGAGGTTTAAAAGAAATGAAGCTATTCATTTACATTTAGACTTCCAAAGCGACAAGTACCTTTTGATGAGATTGAAGAATTAGATTTCAATGGACAATCTGGGAAGGCTAGGGAAGGGGTAAGCTTGTTTCTTCTTTGGCCAAGACCCTCGTTAGGACACGCGAGCATAGGCTATTCTCAGCTTGCGTTCCCCGCCTCACATGATGTGATTCTCCTGCATACCTAGGTACTTAATAGAGACCATTGTATGTATGCACTTACATAAAACGAGCCAAAAAGTATATACTTCTGGGGGTTGGTGTTTCACGGTACGAAATGTAAGAGAAACGCAGATAACTACCTCAAACGCTGGCCAGTACAGTAACTCATAATCATTGATCGAAATGTGAGGATATCGCAAGTAGAGAAATTAGATGGTGGTAAGGAGTTAATCCGCACTTGGTTAGTGTAACTATTTAGACCTTCCTTTCCTGAGAAGACCCTTGAAGTGTTGTGAGCTTATTTTTCCTGGCGAGACTGTGAGTTTTGTCCATCTCCGACCTGCGCTCAAATGACCAGGTGTTAAAAGATAAGGAAGAACTTCCGATCGGTGAGTTGATCTGAGATAACTCAAATATTTTCGCGACTATTCTTCGGGTTCGTCTTGACGCAAAAACAAAAAGTCAAAAGGTTCGATCGATCTCCAAGCCGCTTCGAGCCGTTTTCTAGAACTTCTAATGCTTCTTCATGGAAGACTTTTACACGTTGCTTCACACGAAATATCGTGGGAAAATGCTTGTTGGTAGAAACCTCGTATGCAAGAAGTTGTAGGATCATATGAAATGGAGGGTAAAACGATTTTGTCATTCGTCCAATTCTTATCATCCATATCTTGGCGATGCTGGGGTGATGGAGCTTGCTTTCGTGGAGAGATGAAGACAAGGGCCCTTGTATCCTGTCAGTATCCACATTACTAAATGAGGCTTGAATGTCGCCACGGAAACAATGCGTTCGGTGCATGGTTCCAGAAGTTTGCCTTATTTGGTGAGTAAGGGGGATATCTGCCATGTTACCTATTGGCGTTATGTCGAATTCGATGTGTCCTTAGATAGAGAAGCTCTCGTGTTTTTCTTGTTTGCCCATAATGGTGGGATTTTCAACGCCTCCAGCTTGCATCTATACTAAAAGCGTGGCCTTTTCTCGTTTGACGAATGATTCCTCGTACTGTATGGTCAGACGGAATCATTCTGTACCCGTAAGCTGTAGCCCTATACTTGATCGGGTTATTTTTGCGATGAGAAAGTTGTGTCGCTACTTACCTAGGTACGATTTGAATGATCTGTAGGTTTCGAGACCTAGATTTTTGGGGGAAAGATTGAGCTGCCCAGTATGGCAGTATCATCATCCCGTAAGCCTACTCGAAGCCTCTCTCATTTTCCTGCCAAGGACCCCGGAGCTAAAAAAGAACGCTAAACTTAATTGTGCACTACAGACCTCGGCTATTGTTTGTTTCCCTTCCCCATCCCAGCCCAAGTCAGCTAGCTTATCAGCCATCTCCATATATGTCGCTCGATTGGTCGGGTGAATCCCCGTATCTCAAGTTAATAATAAGGTTAATGCGAAATATATCGAATTTCTTATTTGCGAGTTATTATGTTGAATATGAGAAGTATTATCAGGTCAGTTGGAACTTGGCGGCCTCTCCGAAGATACACACACACCTAGACCCAGACGAACCAGACATTATGGAAAGTCAGATTTATCATCCCTTCCTTCTTTTAAGCCAAGTTGACTGAGTTGACGGCTGTGATCATCTCGTTGTTCCTGAGCGCTGCCACATATTATATGATGTTTTTGTTGTAAAACTTGAGCTTAACGGATGCCTAAATAGCCCGTCTGCTGAATCGAAAGTTGCAGGTGGCATTCAAGGCATCAGCAATACTCCGTCCTACCCTACCAAGCCTACCGATATTTGTGCTGTATGGTGTATCGCTGAACACGAATTAAATTCCGCATCAGTGAATCATTAGCGGCTTCCTGCCAAAACCCTCCAATCCATGCCCTCTGATAACGAAGGACTTTCCAAATTTCATATGCTTCTGACATGAATAACCACTAGTTCGTATTGGGAGCGTACAGCACCCCCGTCCTCAAACCCTTGTAATTTGATCCTGGCCAATATGCGTGTTTAGTTATCCAATTTGTTTCCAATCACATCCAATGGGCCGAGGAGCTGGAAACTTGCAGCTGCAGAGGGCTCTCCATGGCGTTTTGCGAAAGCATGGTAGGTCGAGCCGTGTTAATTCACTAGTAGCACTTCTTGGGTGCCATTCACTTCCAGGGGTTGTATAAAGTTACTCGACATTCCCTCCCTCTGAACAATCTCCTCCCCTTCCTATTCCTTCCCGGTCAACATCAATCCATTTTTCCAACCACAACAATGGAGAAGGAACACTACAACGTTGATGAGTCGCCTGACTATAACGGAAACCATGCCCACGCCCAATATATCGATCCTGCTACCGGCCACGCAACAAAGCAGAGTCGCATACAAGAAGCTGGTGAGCTATACGGAAACATCGAAACCGCCGAGGAATATGGTTATGTTTCTCGAGGGTAAGGCCTGCCTATGCACCAGATAACTTAAGGTGAACGAAAGCTAACTGTAACTTACTTCAAGATTGAAATCGAGACATATTCAATTTATTGCGCTCGGTGGTACCATTGGTACTGGTCTTTTTTTGGGTATTGGAAGTGCTCTTACACAAGCCGGTCCTCTCTCAATTCTCTTGGGTTACAGCTTTACTGGTATTGCTATCTTTGCCATGATGCAGTGCTTGGGTGAGATGGCTACATGGTTGCCTTTGCCAGGAGCCATCCCACAATTTTGTGCTCGTTATGTCGATGATGCGCTCGGATTCGCCGTCGGATGGAACGTAAGTTGATTCTCTCTTGGTTTCGTCATAAGAAACCAAGAGCTCTTTGCGATACGCGTACTGTATTGTCATTTACTCAAAGTGTGGATTTGGGAGCTTGTACTGATATTGGCGCATGAATAGAACTGGTATTCCTCTGCAATCACCTTGTGTGCCGAAATTTCCGCCGCTTCCATCGTCATTCAATACTGGCCCGGAGCAAGAGATATTAACGTCGCCGCCTGGATATCCCTAATTATCGTCCTTGTCCTTTGTCTTAATATCTTTGCGGTTCAAATATACGGAGAAGCCGAATTTTTATTCGCCAGTATCAAAATTATTACGATCGTAGGACTTTTGATTATGGCTTTCATTGTGGATCTCGGAGGAAACCCTAAACACGATCGTTTGGGATTCCGTTACTGGAAGCACGGATTAGCGATGAAGGAGTACGACTCTACAGGAGATACAGGTCGATTCCTTGGTCTCTTTTCAGTTCTTGTCAACGCAGCTTTCTCATATGGTGGTGTTGAATTGGTTGCTGTAGCTGCTGGTGAAGCCGAGAACCCACGCAAGAACATTCCAAAGGCGGTCCGCAGGGTCTTCTGGCGTATATTGTTCTTCTATGCCCTTGGATCATTGGCTATCGGTGTCCTCGTTTCTTCCAAAGATGAACATTTACTCAAAGCTCAAGACGAAGGTGCTGCCGGTGCTGCTCGATCTCCATGGGTTATTGGTATCCAAAATGCCGGTATTCCAGTCTTGCCATCGCTTATCAATGCAGTCATTTTGACTTCCGCATCTTCTTCCGCCAATGCCTTTTTGTATACCGGGTCACGTTATTTGTTCGCCCTCGCTCAAAACAAACAAGCCCCAAGATTCTTTCTTCGATGCAACAAGGCTGGTGTCCCATACTTGGCTGTCCTCGCCACAGTATCCATCTCCGGTCTCACGTATCTGTCGGTTAGCAACGGCGGTGCATCAACCGCTTTCGGATGGTTCCAAAATTTGACCACCATTGCATCCCTTTTTACGTGGTGCTCAATTTGCGTTGCCTACATTCAATTCCATAAGGCTTTGGCGGCCCAAGGTGTTGATAGGAATACCCTTGTTTTCAAGAGTAAATTCCAACCATATACTGCGTACATCGCATTGGGATTTTTCGCTATGATCATTCTCTTCAATGGATTTGACGTCTTTGTTGGCAAGAACCACTCTCACTGGAGTGTCACCAGTAAGTATCTGCTCCTGATCTTCTAAAACGCAACCTAACATCCTTAGATTTCCTCACCGCATATCTCGGCATTCCAATCTTCTTCTTGCTATTTGGCTTCTGGAAGATCTTCAAGCGCACGAAATGGATCTCACCGGCTGATGCCGATATCTTCACTGGTAAGGCCGCACTTGATGCCGAGGACGGACAATGGCCAGAATTGACACCAAGAAACATCTTTGAGAGGATTTGGTTCTGGATTGCATAGTTGGAAGCGTGTAAATGAGTTGCTTTACACTTCGTGTATTTTCGTATGATGGATCGAATACCCATTGACATCGGATCGCGTCCGTTGCTTTTTGCATACCTTAAATATCCCGGGAATTAAGGAATACTTGATGAAAGATTCTTATCTTTGATTTGTGATGACGATTTGTGGATGACCCTCGATTGATGAAATTTGATGCTGGGAATGTTTCATGTCCTGAGATTGTGTTGGGAAAACTCATATTTCCTTTTTATCGTCTCGCCACCTTGACTCCCATACAATGTGCTTGGAGAGAACTGCATCAAAGAAATGTTGGAGGTAGGTTTTGAGTTCTCCCTCGAAGGTATGAGGATATATGAGTGTGAGTGAGTGATCTTCGAACACACGATGCCGAAATTTGTACAAGAAGGATGAGTGAGTGAGTGAGTATCGAAAACCAGATCCACAAAGTCTCCAGCTTCAAAAACACGAGCTAAACGACGACATCAAGAATCGTCAAATTTTCTCTGCTTCAGAAATAAAAGGATGATCAATCTCTCCATTTCCAAGAACCGTCCAGTTTCTCTACTTCAAAAATTGTAAGTGATGATCAATCTCTCCCTTTCCAAGAAAACTCACCCATCTTCTGAAGATTATACAATTCTCAAATTGTGCAACCGCGTGTTGATTCATTCCTCAAACAAAACTTTCCCTTCCCCCTTACAAGAAACCTCCTCAAATTTCCCTCCCATAAATAAAACCCCCAAATTCAAATTCAAATTCAAAAAGAAATACATCAGTAAAAATACCAAGAAAAACCAAATATGAAGAGGAAAGAAATAAATCTTCCTTCCCCTTCACCCCCAAATTCCATCTTAGTCACATACAGTGGGGCCCCGGCATGCGGCACGCCCTTCAGACCCTTCACCCTTCGACAACCGAGCAACCTTGACAAACAAACACCTCATTATTCCCCATCCCCAATTTTTCCGTCAAGCAATATGAACAAGTGGATTTTGTTACATGATAGTTTCCATCCTTTTGTCATATACGTACTCCGTCCACGGGCAGTTAGTTATGACGGGATTGTGCAAGATGGAGGGATTTGATAGGGTATTAGCGGTGGATGTGATGTTGGAATAAGGTTTAGGGGAAGATGCTTTAGATGAGTTGAGGAACTTGAGGTGGATTCTTAGCCACCTTAAATATGAGATGATAGGATCAGGAGAGCAAGATAGGAGAAAGGTGCCGTTCGAGCCCGGCCAAAGGCATGTCTAGTACATATGTCAATATCCGACTCGGGGTACGCGCCATACCGGTAGATTGCCATTGAACTTTGAGAAAAGTAAGACGTATTAATTCCCTTCGTATTAATATCATATATCATACATGACTCCATCCCCAGCATCTATCACGTCATTGCTAATATCTATATACATACTAATATGTTCTACCTCAAAAGATATCACTCAATGTGGGGAACATTTGCCAAAGCAGTACCTATGAATGCCGAAGGAGGCAAATAGCACAACGACCTAAACATCTCCACCAGTAAGAAAATCCTAGCTAAAGCATATAGGAAAAATAACGGAGCGGCACCCCATGCAAGTTCTCTGGGCGTTGCGATGCTTTTGAAATCCCCAAAACAAATCATTCCACAATATGGAATAAGGGTATAGATCAAAACGAACACTGTGCACCAAACACTCGTGGACCACCAAAGTATCTGCTCAATTCGAGTTGGAAACACAAAATTCCAAGCTGCAACATGTATGCATCCGAAAACTATACTTCCAAACTCAAATCCTATGAGCCATGCATCATCAACGGAATAAATCGCATCATTGGGAATAGGATCACCAGAAGTCATGCTTTGACATTTTGCATTGAGCATAATGGTTGACATCGACGAGCGGTCCAAGTCTTTTCTCATGAACTCGAGCATCTCGGTTGGAATTGCGCCTTCATAATGAAGTACAGTGAATGGTACTCGTACACCCTTGGGCTTGCTCCAATTGAGTATGTAAATTATGGCAGCACAAGTCGAGAATGCTACCACTGCTATTTCAAGTTGTGATATTACCAGCCCCTCCAAGGCACGAACGACGATGTGCACAACTATCCATAAGAATTGAGCAATCGCGATGACCCTCACAAACATATCGTTTTTGCTCTTGTCGTTGATCTCGTCTAGGGTGATATTTGGAAGTCTTATATGATCGCATCTTCGAAGTGATAGAAGTTGCTTCGCAGTCAAGTGGTATGGATTGGGATAATTATATGATATATCGGTTAGATGATCAAGGTGGGGGTTCGAGACGTTAACATGGGTCGAGGCATCATTCGTATCTGAAGATAGGCATACAACAGATGGTTCCATCAATGGAGCTAAAACTTCTGCTGAAGGTAATTGTTGTGGCTCGCCGGCAAGTATATCAAGGGCAACGCTTGGCCTAGCCTCGATATCTTGATTGTCGTTTGATGGTAGATTGCTTCGAATTACGAAGCCACCCATATTTGCGAATAAAGTATGAGTCAATGTCCACTCAACATCATCATCAGCCGCCCAAGCCTTAAACTTTTCAAGCTGTTTCCGTGCAACGTCAAGATCACTCCAAGCCTTAGCAAGCAATATCTCTGGAGCAATGATAGTCGCGAACATCCATTTAAGACTCGTATTAAAGCCTCTTATCTTCCACCTCAAATTTAGTCTCCAATCATAGTCCCGACCTTCCCGTTGTCGAGGTACATTGAGATTTTGGATGGCCCAAGTGCAGAGAATGATCGTGAAAAGACAAGCCCACAGGATATTAAGGCTGCCTCGACTATTAGGTGGTGAGACATAACTAGTCGGCTTAGCTGGAATCGCACATGTCGTATCGAAGGTTGTATATGCATTCGTAAGAAGTACGTAGCTGAAGAGACAGGTCGCACCGAGGGCTCTCATAGTGTCACTTGTGGATTTGATGTACAGAAAGAAAAAGAAATCAAGACAGAGTGGAAGAGATCAACAAAGCAACGCAGATTGAAGGGGAAAGTAGAGGTCTCACCTTCGGGGGAAGAACGATCAGGCACAGAAAATACTTTCCGATAGCACTTTGTCCATCGTCACTTCGTGTTCAACCGCAAGACATAGCTAATTGAAGATTTGATAAGTCAAATAGTGACTTCTCAAAGTGAAGGTTTGAAGGATGCAAGAGCGTGATGTTCATAGTTCAAAAGGAAGATATAAACTTTGAGGTTCTGTATTGATATTCCTCTAATGACCTCAGGGAAGGATGTGAAGCATACCGTACATGAATTACACAGAAGATTGCAATCCTGATTAGACACATGTTGACTTCTCTTCGCAATACTTCGAAAGTCCTATCTTGAAATGAAGCCATGAATATATGAACTTTTCCGTCTATATTCTTTGAAGAGATGAATTAAATTCAGTTATTAGATGAAAATCAACAGACCTTAAACTGGATGTGTTGATAGCTCGCACAAAACGGCACTTTCCGAAACCCCCACCACCCAAATAGTGACGACATTCCGGGAAAGAGCTCAAGCTTCAATTTCATCCAATGAAATGCTCTCAATTACCATCCAGTTTACATACCTAGTATAGTAGTATTACCCCTCCCAATTGAATCAATCAACAATCAACGATCCCTTCATACCATACCACATACCACATCTCGCCCGCGGCCCGCCATATGATACAAACCGATCGATACCCCCCACCTTCTTACCTTCTTCTTTGAACTCTCTCGCTCAACGCACCCATTAACCTTTTTCACCTATTTCATGTCCTTTCTCAATTTCATTGCAACAAGAAATCTACGGCAGCTCAGTCGACAAGCTTCAATTCCCCGTATTCTACATCAGAACGTTACAAGGCAATTCACAACTACACGAATCACAATGGCACAAGAATATAAGCTCAAGGATCTCAGTACCTTGGATTTGAAGCCCGGAGAGAAGAGAGAAGTCGAGGTTGAAGGCGTTGAAGGAGGAAAGGTATTGTTGTGCAATGTTGGTGGAAAAGTTTCAGCTGTAGGTCATAAGTGTACACATTATGGTGCTCCGTTGATCAAGGGTGTTTTGACTGGGGATGGCCGTATTACTTGCCCATGGCATGGAGGTATGTACTTTTGTCCTTCAAGTCGCAGACGAATATATGCTAACTTCTCGTTTTTAGCTTGCTTCAATGCCACCAATGGAGATATCGAAAATGCCCCTGCTCTCGATGCCCTTCCTTCATTCGAATTGTCTGAAAAGAATGGCTCGGTATATGTAACAGGAGAACAAGATACTATTAAGGGTAGCCGCAGAAAACCAAACATCAAGATCACTGGCGGAGTCGGATCAGAAAAGGTAGTAATTGTTGGTGGTGGAAGTGGTGCCCTCAGTACACTCGAAGCACTTCGTGAAGCTGGTTTCAAGGGCTCAATCACCATGATCGGTAACGAAGGTTACTTACCAATCGATAGAACAAAATTGTCGAAGGCTCTTATTGATGATGCATCTAAAATTGCTTTGAGAGACGAGGCTTGGTTCAAAGACGGATCCATTGCTACTGTCAATGATACTGTGACTAGTATTGACTTTCCGGGAAAGAAAGTATCAACAAAGAATGGTAGCTCGTAAGTATGCTCCTAGCCATGTCTGATAAAATATCTCATACGAGGTTAAATGTTCCGATAACCATCCGAGATAATCGAATGAGATTTGCACTCTTCCCATATCTCGGATGATACCTACTAACACGTCCGACTTTATAGGTATCCTTACACCAAGCTGGTATTGGCTTCAGGTGGAACTCCAAAGAGTCTACCAATGCCTGGCTTTAAGGAGCTGGGTAACATCTTTCTCCTTCGCAATGTTCACCACGTGAAGGACATTGTAGCCGCCATTGGAGAGGAGAAGAAGAAGAAAATTGTCATTATTGGAAGCTCTTTTATTGGTATGGAAGTTGCCAACGCCACTGCCAAAGATAATGACGTTACAGTCGTTGGCATGGAATCCGCACCACTCGAGAGAATCATGGGTGCTGAAGTTGGCAAGATATTCCAAAAGGCTTTGGAAGGAAATGGAGTCAAGTTCTACATGAAAGCTGGCGTAGAAAAGGCCGTTTCATCAGATTATGATCCTTCCACAGTTGGCGGTGTACAAATGAAGGATGGTACAACTCTTGAAGCAGATTTGGTTATCCTAGGAACGGGTGTTGGTCCTGCAACTGAATACTTGAAAGACAATGAATCCGTTGAGCTTCAAAAAGATGGTTCATTGAAGACAGATGAGAACTTCCTTGTCTCAGGTCTAAAGGATGTCTACGCCATTGGCGATATCGCAACTTACCCATACCATGGGCCAGGTGGTGAAGGAACTTTGACCAGAATTGAGCACTGGAATGTAGCACAAAATTCGGGACGAAGTGTTGCCACACATATCAATAACCCATCCGCAAAGCCAAAGTCATTCATTCCAATTTTCTGGTCAGCCCTTGGCTCGCAACTCAGATATTGCGGCAATACACCAAATGGTTGGGATGATCTTGTGTTGCAGGGAGAGCCAGAGAAGGCAAAGTTTGTTGCTTATTATTGTAAGGGAGAGACAGTCGTTGCTGTTGGTACTATGCAAATTGACCCGGTTATGACCCAGGCGTCAGAGTTAATGAGAAGAGGAAAGATGCCCAGCAAGAGTGAATTGAAGAAGGGACTTGATATCTTGGGGATTAGTGTTCCAGCTGAGATTAAGATCTAAAAGGTCATGGCATAGGCGAAATATGGAAGGATGGGAGGTTATGGATTATCGGAACATACATACGCGGTAGCGAGGGATAATGATTATGCAACGAAATACAGTAATAAAATATCAACACTTCAAGTCATATTATGACTATTTTCAATTATCTTTCTACCCCATGGAGCTGTGAATTATAATGACTTTCTAGGTGAGACTGGGACATGCACCATCCACTGAAGGATTTCATAGATGATTTCTCCAATCGCAATACCAGTTGTCTCAGCTGTATTGTCATACACTGGAGTAAATTCCACAACATCTGATCCCACGATTTTCAACCCTGCCTTTGATAGCCCACCGATGATTTGTAACAGCTTGGATAAGATGTCAGTGATGAGAAATCAGTAATTGGATCGCAACATGTATCTACCTCTCTTGTTGTCCATCCACCAGGCTCTATAGTTCCAGTTGCAGGTGCATAGGCCGGATCTAACACATCAATATCCACACTCAAATACACATACTCATCACCGACGGTATCGACAATCCTTCGAACTACCTCTTTGATGCCAAGCTTATCAAGCTCTTTTGCTCGAATGTATTTGAAACCACATCGTAGGTCATTATCTAGGTCAAAATGCTGATCCATCAGTGGGCATCGTGTTCCCAGATGCATATTGCTATGATTTGACAAAAGCCCTTCTTCATGTGCGATGTGTAGCATTGTTCCGTGGTTCACATCGGTGTATTTTGATAGTCCTCCCCCGAGCTGCACGGGATCCCATGTATCAAGATGGGAGTCAAAGTGCAAAACAGCAACACGTCCCCATGTGGAGTGGAGAGCTCGGAGGATGGGTAAAGCTGGAGAGCGTTTAATCTTCAAGGGAATTTACGACGTTGATGATGGTACGTGCTTACTAATAGTATGATCACCACCTATACTGATGGCTCGAACCGCTTTCCCATGCGTTCCATTCTTTGGACTCCGGGAATTGATTGATTTCATGCCATTCTCGAGTTGTTTCAAAGCAAGATGCTTATCAAACGGCGTATTCGAGATATCTCCACAATCAACCACAGCAGCCCAATCTCGAAAAGGATTCACGCCATTATCGATACTACTGAAAGTCAGCATACCATTCCTGATAGCCTATTCAAATGACCCAACTTGCCTCCACCCAAAAGTGGGCGACATCCTTCGAGCCCCTTGACGTGCCGCATTGGGACCAAATCTTGCCCCAGGTCTATACGTGACCCCGAGATCAAATGGATGGCCTACAATCGCCACGTCGAATTGTCCATCGCTGGAGACATCAAAACAGTCTAGAGCAGGTAGGTGGGCAAATGTACCACCTGAATCAGATAGTATATCGTCATCTGCAAAAGTCCGCCATTGGAATGTGGGCTTCAATCCAACCGGTTCTTCTACTTCCAACAATCTATTTTTGTAGGGGGCAAAAATGGATGAGGCGATGAAATTAGGATGTTGGTTTTGGGTGGGTTGCAGTGGTCTCTGATGCGGTCCTGAAGGAGCAAAGGTGGTGATTACAGTGGGTAGAAATGTCAAAAATGGGACGAGAGGGGAAATCATGTTGATACTTTGATTTTTATCGGGAAATAGGGATACCCCTTCATTTTGAAGTACTCGTAGCGAGATAGGTTATCGAGATCTATGCACATATGATAAATGCCATGAGCTAATCGTTGAAGATCACGGTTTCTTGATACTTGAGAATCTAAGGTCAGTCTAGATTGAGAAGGTCCATGCGACCCCGCCATTTTACCAACAAAACCGTCAAATACTTCCGTCAATCGTTATCTGATATAAAAAATTCATATCCCCCTTTGATATTTTGCCATAAGAGTCATCTATTGTGGCAGTATCTATGCCGCTCCAGGACGACCTCTATTTCTCCACGCACGGGAATTGATTTGGGTCTCCGAATACATAATACTCGGTGAGGTAATGAGGTCTTGGGCTTATGAAGATTAGTCACATTAGCCAAGAAATCCTGGCCTATGGCTCAACCTAGGACGACAAGCCGACAGCAGCCACCCTTCACAGATTGGGTGTCTTGTTACAAACCATTGTATGGCAACATATATGCCTTGTAATTCATAGAGAAACTATGGGATTATTGGCCTAGGAGTCATTGTCGCGCGGGGAGACCAAAGGAATTCTCAGCCGCTGAACATGGAAGGTAAGCGCCAACAGCTGTTGGACGATTTGAATTCTAGGTGGGGGTGCTGAGATTGTACAATATGATATAAGAAAGTTCTCTCTTCAGGTGGGTTTTATTCTCATTCACCTTCATCTTTTTTCCCTGTTGTTATTTTGTAAATCGGAACAATTTCTATATTCACTGTATTTATCATCGAACGAGTGTTTTGATATCGAACGACCGCCTGGGTCACGCCAACGAAGCGAGAGTTCTGTAAGTAAGTGGTGTTGAACTTAAATATGGCTGTCCCACCCTCCCCAGGACTGGGAAAGTACAGCAAGAAGTTTTACAAGATGGCTGCCCCTCCTTCCCCTCCTTCCTGCGACTATAGCAGCGATGATTCTTCCGACGATGAGTCTCAAATGAATTTTGCCCAAGGGCCGGGAGGAAATCTCGTTCTTGTCCCGGCACCAGACGTTAAGAAGAGCAAGCACATCTCGCCTCAAGATGCTATAGATGAATTCTGGGCTAAATTCAAGAGCAAGACTCCTGGAAAAGGTAACTTATGAACCAAATCCTCCCTTGAACGTGACATGAATACTGATGTTCTTCTGCTATCCAGCTTCAACTGTCCTACCTAAAAATGTCTACACACAAAAAGCCGGTGAGAAGGCATCCAAGACGGTCACAAGAGGCAAGAATGCAGTCGCATCTTACGAAGAAGCGGCAGCATTATGCAAAGCTAAAGTGGCAAAAATCGTCAAAGAATGTCGTCGGGTAAACCAAAAATACCGCGATCCACATTTTGATATTGAGTTTGACTTGAAGTGGGGGAAGGGAGATTGTTTGCAAATGCTTGAGAACACGAGTGAACGACTAATTCCCTCATTCAGTCCTGGGTCTGTGAAGAGAGTTGGTGATATATTTGATAATCCGCAATTCTATGTCAGCGGAGCAACCGCAAATGATATCAGACAAGGACGTGATGGTGATTGTTGGTTCATGGCAGCCCTTTGCACGTTGGGGAATAAGCCTGGCTTGATCGAAAAGGTTTGTGTTGCTAGAGATGAGGAGATTGGTGTTTATGGATTTGTCTTTCATCGAGACGGGGAGTGGAGATCTGAGATTATTGACGATAAGCTTTATTTGACGAAACCTGATTATGACGAAAGTTGGATTGAACGCAATCTTATCGAAGATCGCCAACGCATCAATTCCGAAGAAGACTACCGCAAGATTTATCAGAGTAATTCTGGTGCATTGTATTTCGCTCAATGCGAAGATCCAAATGAAACTTGGTTGCCGTTGCTTGAGAAGGCATATGCAAAGGCCCATGGGGTAAGTTCATCCGGAATGAGTACATGAATCAGTCATTGACAAATCACAGGATTATGCCGCTATTGAAGGTGGTTTTACAGGTGAAGGGCTTGAAGATCTTACTGGTGGTGTCACAACCGAAATCTTCAGTACAGATATTCTCGACAAGGAATACTTCTGGAAAGAAGAATTGTTGAAGGTTAACAAAGATTTCCTATTCGGTTGTGCTGCCGGTATTTTTTGGGGACGTGGTAATAGGAAAGGTATTTATGAGGGTCATGCGTACTCAATTCTACGAGCTGTAGAGATTGATGGGGAACGTCTTGTCTTGTTGAGAAATCCGTGGGGTGAGGGTGAATGGAAAGGAGCATGGAGTATGTATAACTTACCGCTAGTACCTGACCTTATTTACTAACTCGCAACTAGGTGATGGAAGCAAAGAGTGGACACCAGAGTGGATGAAGAAACTTGAGCATCGCTTCGGAGATGATGGTTCATTTTGGATGTCCTATGATGATCTCCTCAAAAAGTATCAAACATTCGATCGCACCCGATTGTTCACCGACGAATGGAAGGTTACTCAGTCATGGGCCTCTATGGAAGTTCCATGGACCGTTAATTACCATGATACAAAATTCTCTTTCACTCTCGACAATGCAGCGCCTGTCATGATAGTTCTTTCTCAACTCGATAGCCGCTACTTCTGTGGACTCGAAGGACAATACCGTTTTGAATTATCTTTCCGTATTCACAAGGCAGGAGAGGAAGATTATATTGTTCGAAGTCATGGTAATTATTGGATGCGTCGATCCGTTACCGCTGAATTGGAACTCCCAGCGGGCGAGTACGATGTTTTGATGAAAGTCAAAGCGTTCAAAAATGGACGTTCTCTCCCGGTCGAAGATGTCATCCGAAACAATGCAAAGAGACGTCGTGATAAGCTCTCGAGAATTGGTCTGTCTTATGACTTAGCTCATGCTAAAGGAGTTGTTAAGGAGACCCCCGAGGAGAAGAAAGCGAGAAAAGAAGCCGAGGAGAAGAGAAAAAACAAGGCCAGGAGGGAAGTCAAGAAGAGGTTGATGAAGGAAAAGAAGAAGGCAGTTCACAATGAAAACAAGAAGAAACGCAAAGTTCAAGCTGAGACGATTAAACGTATGGCTAAAGCCAAGCTCAAGAAAGATAAAAAAGCAGCTAAGGAGGCAGCTAAGAAACTTATCGAGGAGGAAGCCAAGAAGATTGCTGAAGATTCTGCTAAAGCAATTGCAGAAAAGGCTGCGAAAGAAGCTGGTGATAAGGATCCAAAAACTGTGGAAGTCAAATCTATTGAGATTGAAACCAAAGTTGATGATCAGACAAAATCGGATGATGTTACGTCAGCCGAAAAGCCATCAGACGCCGAGACGCCAGCCGCAGCTGCTGGAGCTTCAACATCCGCTAATAAACCAGCCAATTCAGCTACAGAGACCAACTCGAGTGATGATAAAGTGATTCAGGTAAATACCATAACCGTTGATGTCAAATCAGCTACAACCACCGAATCATCTACACCTACTTCCAAATCACCACCACTCCCACTTCCTCCCAAAGATGCTATTGACGACTCTGACGACTTTGATCTCGAGTCCATCTGTTCCGACGTTTCAGATATCTCAGTGGGTGTTATCGACGACGCAATCGAAGCCGAAACCATTGCTCTTACCACTAAAGTCCCAGCCAAAGGCGAAGAAGAAGTTGAAGAGGACGAATTTCAAAAAGATCCATGGAATGCGGTTTTGGTGGTAGGATTGAGAGTTTATAGTAAGGAGAGTGCGGTTGAGGTTACGGTGAAGAGGGATAGGAAGTGGGAGGAGCCGGTGAAGAAGAAGAAGAGGAGAGATATTATGGGGGAGGAGATTAGTAGTGATGAGGATGATGAGGAGGAAGAGGATCCGATGGAGGTGGGGGAGAAGAAGTTGGATGTGGATGATTCGGCGGCGGATGCGGCGGATAAGGCGGTGGTGGATAGTCCTTCTGAGGAGAGGGGTGATCCGATTGGCGAGGAGGGGAAGGGAGAGGAGGGGAAGGGAGAGG